>PVIH01016027.1:0-47190 GCA_004025045.1 Sigmodon hispidus
ACAGTCACCCAGCGACACAGCTACACAGCCACCCAGCCACCCAGCCACACAGTCACCCAGCCATACAGTCACACAGTCACAAAGTCACACAGCCACACAGTCACACAGCCATCCAGCCATACAGTCACACAGCCAGTCACAAAGTAAGAAGTAAAGATAGGTATAGAGAAAGGTAAAATCCCAGAGGCTAAAGATAGATGGAATAGAAGAGCTGCTAGAAACAAGCCAAGCTAAGGCTGGGCTTTCATAAAAAGAATAAGCCTCAGTTTGCTTATTTGGGAGCTGGGCGGTGGGCCCCCAAAGAGGAAAGAGGAAAAACACCACAGTTACAGCCCCAATGCTGTGAGCCAACAACTGCTTCCCCTGGTTGTTTGCTTCTCTCTGTTGTTGAGGTGATTTCAGAAAACAGCGTGAGTCTGTGGTCTCCACAGCAGGCCCAGTAGGCAGCAAGTTCAGTTCTGATCCTGCCTGAATGCCCCTATTTATAGATGGGAAACTAAGGCACCCAGAGACCTCAGAAAAGCCTCCTAGTCCTAAAGAGTTGCAACTAGAATCTCAACCTGGGGTTTATGAAGCTCCCCCCGCCCAGGCCTCAGTTTCCCCTGCACACTGAGAGGGCTAGAAGCAAGGACAGACCACACTGTCACTGATGACAATCTTGGATTACAGTTCCAAAGACCTAGACCTTCATCTGGGGACCCATAGCTTATCCCCAGGTCCCTAGAGTCAGTGGCCTAGAACAGTGCTTCACCTTCTCACTGGGTCTGTGAGACAAGGGTCCATGTCATGTCCACTTTCTAGAGGAGGAAACGGAGACCTGAAGAGGTCCTGTCATTGGTACAAAGTCACACAGTGAATGATGGGACTGGTGGCCAGGGAGAACCCAGGGCTCATCCCACATTATCACACTCAGAGTCAGGTCTGCACCCCCTAGCCCTGCCTCAGGGACAGCGGAGGGGCATGTGCTTGGGACAGCTCAGCTCACCCACCATTCCACAGTCGGCCTGCCATGCAGCCTTCCTCGACTGAGGTCCATCTCTAGATTCTGATCTGGGGGAAAGAGGGAGGGACAGAGGAGGGATGTGTTTGGCATGCCTGTTTTGCAAAAACCCGGAGAGCAGCAGCCTTAGAGACTGTGGGAACTGTCCTGGAGATAATAAGGCAGGGTTAGGGTGAGCGGGGTGACCACAGGCCTGTCTCCCCCACAGCTACTGCTGATATAAGCCAACCCGGGGCGGGGCACAGCTTCATGAGAGCTGGGCAAGTGATGCCACCCTGTTCCGGGTAAGGGAAGAGAGGCTTAGGAGTCCACCGTCCTTGGCCCACACTCTGTTTTAGCTTCCTGCAGGCAATGAACATCCTCCCCAGTGTGGCAGCTTAATATTTCAGCCACAATTCTGAGGCCCAATTCAAGCCAGGGACACCCACCCTCAAACAGAACATTATCCCAACAACAGCAAATGCATACCTGATGCCTGGCCAGGCTCAGGAGGAAGCTGCCATATTAAAAAAGAAAAAAAAAGGAAAAAAAGACTTGGATCTGGGCCTGTCCAGCCCAAGGCAACTCTCAGCTGCCAGGCTGATGGCCAATCTGGGAGGAGCTGTGCTCCAAAGGGTACAGCTGGCCTGTGAAGGAGCAAGGAGAATAGAGCTGAATGACATGGGCCCAGGCATGTCCCATCATCCCATCAAGGGTGTCTGAGACCAGGTCAGACAGGGTGTGCAGTGAGAGAACCTTCTGGAAGCCTTGGAAGAATAAGTATCAGAAAAGCCTGTGACCAGTGACAAGGTAGAAGCTGGGTCAGTAGAAGGCTGCAGCTCAGGTCCCGAGGCCAAGATACAGGACAGCCCTAGGGCCTGGATGAAAGTCACTTGGTGTCTTTCACACAAAGGTAAGAGTCATCCAAGTGAGCTGGGACACAGCTCAGGAAAGGAAGCAAGAAGCCTAGGGGGGAAAAGCCTTGGGGCCAAAGGAAGAAAGGAGAGAAGGCAGCAACAGTGAGGGCTGGGGCTCGTATCCACTAAACGACAGGAGAAACGAGGGTACTCATGTATCCAAGAACAGCGTGCCAGGTGGGACCCCTGTTGCACCTGCTGCAATCCCAGGTACTCTCCACTACTTGACCTCGGGAACCATAGTGAACTTGACCCAAATGTGACAAACCCTTTGCAAGCTGATCTTAACACAAGAGAAGGCAGGACCCTCTTGCTACACATCTGCTCTCAGTTCTGGAGCAGATTGGATGGGATGAGACAGCAGCTAGTGTTGAGGTCACAGACCTCACATGGCGGGTAGAGGGTCACACACAGCAGCGGGAAGGGAGCTGGGGTGGACCAATGGCCAATGGTTATTGAGTGAAGACAAGAATGGCTCAGGATCAGCAACAGGACTGAAGAACGGCGCTGCATGAATGGTCTATGAGTTAGCACCCAGGAGGAACTGCAAGAGGACAATGGCGGGGGACAGAGCCAGTCAGGCAGAGAAGAACTACCATGTGCTTGGTACTAAGGAAGCGCCTCAAACATGAGGGAGGAGGCTCTGAGATCTTCAGGGGCCAAAGGTAGCCCCAAAGACCAGCAGCACTCCATGGGTTCTAACCTGGACTTAGGGTTCTCGGGGCTGCATGGAAGAAGACATGAGTAGACACTATGGGCCTGGTGCAGGCCTTACCTGCCTACTGGGCTCTGCAACCCCAACAGAGGCAGTCCCCTTTCTTTGGGGGCCCTTCACAGTGCCCACCCTGTAAATGTACTTAGCATTACTGCCTAACTGTAACGTAGCCCAGGCTGGTCTGAACTTCATAGTAGTTCTGCTTTTACCCTCCTGGGATTACAAGCGGGGCCATCACATCCACTGCTTTTGTCTCCTAGTGCAGCAGCTCCAGGGGGCAGCAGGGGATTCTGGGACTCAGCATCCAGCCGAGGATCTATGGAGGTGCCTAGAGCTGGGGGAGGGAGACATCTGTCTCCACACCTGCCCACATCAGCTCCTCCAGTCTCTTCAGGGCCTCTGGAGACACTCCAATGCATGGATTTGGGGTAGACACTAAGTGGGGTTTTCAAGGCCAAGGCTCAACCTCCAGAGGATTGCTCTGAATCAGAAAGGGTGAAGCGCTGGCTAGATCACACAGGAGAAGGAGAGAGTTAGGATCTGAGTGGGTTCCAAGTACTATTCACAAAACCTCAGGAGGTAGGCTGTGGCCACCTGAGAGAGGGCAACCTCAGGACCCTGGGCCCAGAACCTGGAGGCTAGTACAATAGCTGTAGATGCATAGGTGGGGCAGTCTGAGGGTGTGGGCTGGCCTCACCCACCCAGGTTGCATATTTTCATCCGCCCTCACCCTCATGGGCACTGACTCAGCCCAGATGCTGTTGCCTGAAGAACAGTGAGGACCGTGAAAACTGATGACCCACCCTTCAGCTTTCCGATGAGAGTGTGGCAGGAGACCACCCAGTTCTCTCAGATCCTCATGGTCTTCAGAGAAGCCAGGCATCACAGAACCCTCCACAGGGCTAGACAGGAAGTGGACAGGGAAGGTTATGGCGTGAACACAGCAGGTTATGGCCAGTGTCCAGGGCGCCCAAGACACTAGTCTTAATTATAACAGTGCTCAGCTTGTAACTATGGAGGCAAGAGGAGGGCTGAGCTATTCATTATCAGGTACAACTTTTATAACTTGAAAAAATCGATTAAATACTTTTTTCTGTGTGTGTGAGAGAGAGAGAAAGGCCAGACAAAATAGGAGTTAGAAGCAGGGCTTGCGTGTGTCCTCTGTGTACACCCCCAGCCTGAGGTGAGGCCCATGTCTGCTCCCAACACCAGCAATCCCCTTAGATGTGGGCTCATGGCACACACACAGCAGCTGGCCTACTCGCCTCTGCCCAAAATGCAGATTTTTCCTGCCAGCACTAGGGAAGCATGGTGCATACAAACTCCCACTTCCGTAGTCACAGAGGGAGGCTCGGGGAACACCATTCCGTGATAAGTCAGCAGAAACCAAGCTGGGCCCATGTGGGTAGTCCCAGGGGCCTGCCTGGTTCCCTGTCATCCTGAGGATACCTGGGAAATCCAGAGCTGTGTCAGGCAGCCTCCTGGTACCCGTGTCCTAGGCCTTAGTCTCTAGGCCATGTCTCAAGAAGGCAGGGAATTCCACCAAGCTCTGAAACCCTGAAAAGGCAGTTCTCAGAACATGGGTCCAAAACAACAAAATGTACTTGTTCATTCTCTCTCTCTCTCTCTCTCTCTCTCTCTCTCTCTCTCTCTCTCTCTCTCTCTCTCTCTCTGTGTGTGTGTGTGTGTGTGTGTGTGTGTGTGTGTGTGTGTGTGTAAGGGGTGGAGAGTCTTGACACAGCTGGATATACCCTTTGGAGGCACTCAAGGGTGACCCAGAGAGGCATCTCATCAGCCAATCCTCCTAATTCTGCACCCAGAATTCCCAGAGCACCCTGGGTGTGCCATGGAGAACTATGCACAGGCTTCTCAGCCCTTATGGTCCTGAGGCTCTGAAGCACAGCGTGGAAGAACAGAAGAGATATTTCAGGAGGAATTAAAGTTGTTTGTCTGAGTGAAAAGGGTTTCACCATGTAGCCCAGGCTGACCTCAGACTTGAGATAATTCTCCTACCTCAGCTTCCCAAGCACTGGAGTTACAGAGCTCTGCCACCTTACCTAGTTAGAAGTGAGATTTTTGTTGTTTTGTTTTTGCAATGCTGGGGATGAAACCCAGGGCTTCACGAATGCCAGGTGAGCATTCTACCAGTGATCTATCCCAGGCCATCAGGAGTCAGCTTTGACTCTTACTTCCCCAGAGCCTGTTCAGAGTCCCCCACCTCCAGTGGCTTTTCACACTGCCACACAGAGTCTTTATGAGGCCCTAGCTTTATTTCCAGGTTCTTACCCAGACCCAAGGGGAAGCAAAATGAGTTTAACTGTCCCCATTGGACAGATGAGGACATCCAGGCTCAGAAAGACAAAAGGATCTTCTCCAAGGTAATAATCTGCAGGTGTCAGATCCAAGAGACTGGACTGTCTGCCTCCCTGAATGTTCCCATGTAGTCAAAGCTGGCACAGCACCTTCCCACCACAGGACACCCCTTTTCTGGCTGAATATCCCTGAGCTAAAATGGGCAAGTAAGTCTCAAGTGACCTAAGGTCTTAATGAAGATCTTGACAGTGCTGCCCTGGCCTTGGGAGCAGACCAAGATGTGGCCTCTGCACCTCCACTGAGCTGCTTGTGAGTCATGCAGATTAAGGGCTGACCACAGCCACCTGGGCCTGAGACGAGGGCAGGTCACAACCCACAAGGGCTCCATCACCTCAATGGCCTGCAGGTACAGGCTGAGGGTTCAATCCCTGTTCGGGCTTGGCCAAGGCACCTTGTCTCTGTGAGTCTGTTTCCCTCTCTACGAGATGGCACTTCAGTACCCGCCTGACTAGGTGATGAGCAAACCAGTGAACCAATGAGCGTAAGACACTTGGCCTGTCAAGGACCGTGCACATGACCGACACTAACAGCAGTTCAGTGGCCGGAAGAATGCTGATCTCTGATTTTCCAAAGTGACAATTTTAGGGATCACGCTACTTCCTGTAGAGATAGCAGAAGCCACCAAGAACAAGTGCCCCAGGGTGCCCTGAGTCCCTGAAGTCCTGGGAGGCTGGGAGAGGGGTGCTGGGCCCATCCTGCTGAGTATGGGGAAAGGAGAGAGGACACGCTGGGACACACTGGGACAAGCTGTGAGAAGAGTTTGTGAGCCCCCAGCATGCTGCACCCCTGTGGAAACCCTGTATGATCTCCATCCACAGGTGTGCTGACTCCATTGTGAGACTCTGCACAAGTAGGGGCACACACTGAGCCTCGAGTAGCCCAGTAAGAGCTGAGCCCAGGTCAAAGACCTGGGGCCTGAGCCTGAATCCCCTTCCACAACGGTGCATTAGAACAAAGAAGACAACCAGGACTGCAGCTGACCTCATGTGCACACAGGGACTTCACACAAGTCCTGCCCTGATTTGGACTCAGATGTGGGCATGGAGCCAGGCTCATCCTGGTCTGGCTGGTCCCTCCAGTGGGCTCATGGAACAAGCCTTACACCAGGCCTGGCCCAGTTTCAGACTTGCATGGGGATTGAAACCTAGCAGGTGACAGCACCTGCAGGGTGGGGCAGACTCAGAACTGGCCTGCCTGGTTCTTGGAGCACTGGAGAGGGCTCCAGATAGGGAGGTAGGGGAAGTGGTTAGGATGATGACCCACTCACCCTAGAAACTAAGGTCTGAGGCCAAGCGGAGGCAAGGACTAGGGTTCCGCATGTCACGAAGTCAAATACCAGAAACTACAAACACCAGGAACTATGTCATCTGACCGGCACAACCAGGGGAACCAAGGCCCAGAGAGGTAGTCACACACTTGTGAGTCACACAGCACAGATGACAGATAAGGTCTGGAGTACCAGGGCTCAGAGTCACCTAAAGGCTTTCTTTCCCCTGAACCACTTAACTTTCAGTACTGACACTTTCCAGCAGCCATCCACCTGTCTGTCTCCTTGGCACCTGGAGTAATGCTCATACATTGGCCTTAAACTTGTCATATAGCCAAGAGTAACTCTGAATTCCTGAGCCCTCTGCCTCCACCTCCAAATTCTAGGATTAAAAGCATGAGCTGCCATACTCATCTAAAAGTATGAGGTTTTTTTTTGTTTTTTTGTTTTTTTCTTGCAGCATTGAAGATCAAACTTGGGACCTCCCACATGCAAGAAAAGCATGGTCAGCTGAGCTGTATGCCTGGCCCTGAGTTGCTGGTTCTTGTATTGACCTTACTTCACCAACACTCTGAGAGGTTAAGTGATGTCTCTGAGATTACTTAGCATGTAAACAATATGAGGGGGAGTGGAGTTAAGGGGGGGGAACAGACCAGTGGTGTGGGGGCCACACTGGAGAGATGGCACAAGTGGTAAAATGCCTGCCAGGCAACCATGAAGACTGGAGTCTGGATACCCAGCACCTACATAAAATCCAGGCATGGCATCCTGGTTCTCTAACCCCAGTGTGGGGAGTAGAGACAAGTCCCTGGGCCTTACTGGCTGGCCAGCCTAACTAAGCTAAGGAGCTCCAGGTTGAGGGAGAGACCCTGTCCCAAAAGTAAGGCATAAAGTGGATGTGGAAGACACCTATGTCAACTTCCAGCCTCCACATGCACTTACAAATAGCTATACAGGTACCCAAACAGACACTTGCAAACACACACACTGCACACATCTATACATACATGTGTACATACATAAATGACACTGACTCAGAACAGTCTGAGTCTAACAGAAAACCAAAGTCTGGGAAAATACATTTCACACCCACCACAAAGAATGTCATGCTCTGGGGCAGATGCAGCAGGCAGCCTGTGGGTGGCCCAGTCAGTAGGACTGATGCAGGGACCCTGCTTAGGACCAGTAATCAGGTAGGAGCTGGGAGGAAGGATAATGAGGCTCCAACCATCCAGCAGGAGGGAGTGGGTGGGTAATCAGCCCATAAGAAGAGCTGGGCCAGCAAGCCAGCACCCTGCAGAGCCACGGAGAGACAGTGGCGGCTGATGGCACACCAGTCAGGCTTACCCAGAGAGCAGGAGCTGATGTGGGCCCCTTGACAAGACGTCCCAAAAAGAAGGATGTCCTCAGCAATGGCAGGTGCCTGGAGCTTTGCTTCTGGACCTCAGAGGGTAACTGTGAGCTGACTGAGGTCAGTCAACAGGCCAGCTAACCTCAGCTAAGTCTGCACTATCTGCCATTGTCCTGGCCGGCTGAGTCACTACCCTTATGCCTGCCTCAGCCTCCAACTATTCCTGACTCCTGCTGGTCCATCCCATACCAGAAGCCAGTAGGGAGGTGCCTAGTCCTCCCAAGCACACAACCCTTCTAAGGCTCCCTCTGCCTTTAGGATAAAGGTATAGCTCCTATTAAAAGTACTTGAGTATTCTAATATCTAATATCCCCCTTCTCTGTGAGCTGGCACTTTAACCTTCCTCCCCCAACCATCTCTTCCTTTGGGAATCCCCAGGATGGGTGGGTGTCCCCTGCTTATCCACAGCAGACTTCTGAGCTCCACACTGACCCTAGGCTCCTCACGTGTAAGAGAGGTTTGTGTACAAGCTGGAGCCTCAGAGGTTCCTGGGCATGAAGGAACCTATCCAACACAGCCCTTCTTTGTCGGGAATGTGGATGTCACACGAGCTCTCCCTCCCTTCCTTCTCAGTGCAGGTGTCCTGAGGGCACCTTCTGCCGAGTTAGCCTCTGAGGCCAGGACTAACACGGAAACCCCCTTCAACAAACACAGCTCCACAGCTGCTAGTATGTATTTGCTGTGGGTTGAGGACACCAGGTGTCCAAGGGACCATGCTTTACTAGACTCGGTGAACTGAAGTTAGACTGAGGACTTATAGAACTATTCATTAGTCATAGCCAAGATGGCTAGGGATACAGTACAGTGGGAGAGTGTCTGCCTATCATGGACAAAGCCCTGGGTTCAATCCCCAGGACTACCAAAAAAAGTTTTTAATTTAGACACAGGTGGAGAGATACCAGGCTGGCCACGAACCTATCACTTCTCATGTAGGTCACAGAGTATGACACTAAATTCTGACCTACCAGAACCCAGATTGTCTAGGAGCATTACTGCCACTGGAAAAACAGAAGCTGTGAGATCAGACTTGTCCACCAGGCCAGCAGGACCTGGACTCCGAGGACTGTGGCGATGTCCAGAGGATCAGGTGACTTGCTTTGTTAAAGAGGAGCTGGCCTCCAACAACCCCAGGAGACCTGAGGTTCTCTCTGAGCACTGACACAACACCTACCATGTTCTGACATGCTGCAACCCCCAGCGGGTAGCAATGAACAGAATCCAAAGTAGGTTCTCAGCCATGCTTCCCTTCCTGGCCCATGCCATGGCTGTATCCCACTGACACCAACTGCATCTCCACTTTACACTCTCCTGCAATAATATACCCTTTGGCAGAACATACTTCCTTGATTCCCAGGCTCAAAATCTCAGTCAGACCCCCTTGCTCTGCTCCCCACCACTAAGGCTCTTTGGTTTCCCATTTGCATATAACTATAATCATCACAGCATGAGCTAATGCATGCCACAGTTGCCCAGAGCCAGCAATGAAGCACTTCTGAAGCACATTAGCAATAACTGTCACATAACTTCATTTAACCCTTCCTGTCAAACCCATTCTCTGGATGAGGGATCCAAGGCTTAGAGTACATTCCCCAGCCATTACACAAGACAGCAAAACTAGGCATGATGTCACAGATCCCCTGCTGTCCCATATGGTAAATGGAGAACTCTGGGATATGATAGGTTCTATTGTTAATAGGCAAGCCTTCAAGTGGGCTTCACTGGCTGGATCCTGCCCTTGTTAACAGGCCACTGGGACTTTGGGATGGCTGATCCTTGGACAGGTGGGGAACAAATGTCAGAAAATTAGGAAGCAGATCTCCGGGCTCTCTCCACACTGGCTCCTCAGGACACACCCCGGCCTCTGCCCTCTCTCCCGGATCCATCATAGTCCCGTAACACCAGGGAGAAAGGTTATCTAGTTCCAGATGCCAAGAAGGCCACCTGCAAAGGCGCTGAAGGCCCAGGAGGACTGGGTCTTCTTCTGCAAAGACAGATTTGGGAGTAGTCAGCCAGGACTTTTGTAGAAAGCCGCCTTGCAGACTTCTCAGTTAGCAAATATTTAACCAGAACTCACCCACAACAGGTCTGGTGAAAGGTAAATGCTGAGACATGAGGGCCTGAAAGGTAGAGAGAGCAGCCAGGGTGGAGGCCTGGGGAAATATCTGGGGGTGGGGGAGCACCTGAAACTGCCCTTCACATCCTCCACTTTAGTCGGGAAAATCACTTCTCATCTGGACACAAACAGGAGAAACAAAGGCCTTCTCATCTCCTCCCAGCTCCACCCACCTGCCTGGCATCAGCTCTCTACCCACAGCCTCCAGCTGGCAGCCTGTTCTAGGAGGTCAGAAAACCAACATCCCTGCACTTGTGGAGCAAAGAGAAAGGGGACCCAGGCCTCCAGCAACATCCGCAACCCAGAGCAGAACAAGCCTGTCTATACCTACCCCAGGCCTGTCATGGGACTGGTATCATGCCCACCCTCCAAGAACTTCTCTCTATGTGTCTCCAGGCATAGGCTCTCGGAATCTAATGAAGATGAACTGTCAATGAAAAACCATAATGGGACTAGAGAGATGCTCAATGGTTAAGAGCACTGGCTGCTTTTGCAGGGGACCAGGGTTCTGCCCAGCAACTGCATGGTGGTTCAAAAATGGCTGTAACTCTAGTTCCAGGAGATCGAACACCCTCTCTGGCCTCTACAGGCATCAGGCATGCATGTGGTATACAGGCACATCCATGCACATAAGATTTTAACCAAAACAAGTAACAACAAAAGCCCTACACTGATGGCTGGTTCACCAAGTAAAGACACCTACAGCCAAGCCATATGACCTCAGCACAATCCTGGGACCCCACAGGGTAGGAGAGAATTAACTCCAAGTTAGCTCCTCACACACACACACACACACACACACACACACACACACACACACACACACACACACACACGTAAAAAACCCCACAAAGGGAATCCAGAGGAGAGCAAGTGATACAGATTGGGGGACCAGGGGATGTAGCTCCTAGCTATGGGGACCAGGGGATGTAGCTCCTAGCTATGGGGACCACGGGATGTAGCTCCTAGCTATGGGGACCAGGGGATGTAGCTCCTAGCTATGGGGACCAGGGGATGTAGCTCCTAGCTATGGGGACCAGGGGATGTAGCTCCTAGCTAGGTGAAGCAGGGAGCCGAGTGAGCCCAGCAGGCAAGGCAGGAAATCAGACACACAGGAAACAGGAATCTGTTGACCTGTAGGCTCTCTATGCAAAGGCAAGGTACCCATGCTGCAGGCTTAGATGACATTTTCAAGCAAGCACATGGCTTCACTCTCTCAACCTCAGTTTCCCTGCTGTCCATCTGAGAAAGCAGCCCCGCCTCTTCAGGTGTCAGAAGAATGAAAGGAGTAACTCCACAGCCTTTCAAACAGGAGCTGACATTACCAATGGCAGCAACTGAAGGGTTGGAAGAAATTCATTTCATCTGCCCCAGGACTAATGACCACATGATGAGCAGCTGGGGAAGGGAGGCTGGCAGTCAGCAGCGACTACTAGTTCTGCAAAGCACTCAAGAAGCAAGAAGTATGCTGGGCACAGTGGGAGCATGGCCTTAGTCCCCGCACTCTGGGAGTGGACACAAGTGATGTATGAGTTCACTGGTCTACATAGTGAGTTCCAGGACAGCCAGGGCTATAGAAAGACATAGTCAAAAGGAAGGAAGGAAGGAAGGAAGGAAGGAAGGAAGGAAGGAAGGAAGGGAGGGAAATATGACATGTTTGGGATCTACTTTTTCTAGGCCCTTGACACTCAATGGTTAATTGATTAGAAAGAGAAGTGGACCCAACAAGGGCAGCCAGCCAACCTTACCAGACCACAGTCCTGGTCCCACAGCACTGTGCATGGGGGTGCCACCTCACCCCCGCCCCACCCCTCTTACCGGCCCCCAATACAGCATCAATCACCAGAGATGCTGGGTCATCATCCTCAGAGACAGCACCAGCTGGGAATCCAAGACCCTCAAGAGTTGGATATCACCAATTCACACATGCCCCAGGCTAGTTGCTTATCTGTATATGTTTCCATATCTCTCTAAGCTCCTTCCTTTAAGTGGTTGAAAGAAGAGGGTAAGGCTCAGGCACAGGCTAGAGAGAGGTACTGAAGTGGCACCATGCCATGAGCAATCACAGGGTGGGAAAATTCCCTGGGAATCAGATTCTGGGCCTGCTGCAGCCACCTACTGATCAAGCTGAAGCTGGTTTTCAGATGACCCACCAACAGCTCACAGGACTTCAGTGAGGGCTCCAACTGCATCTGATGCCTAGAACAGAACAGGTAACATGCAAAGAGGGAGCTCTCGACTGTCAGGGATGTGCAAGCAGAGGCTGAGGAAGATTCTGCTCCAGAGGGGCAAGCAGAAATCGTGTAAACACTGGAACCACACAGACCCGGCTCTGCCATTGACTGAATCTTTCTGAGCTTCAATTTCTTTCCATAAACTGAGCATTAAAAATAGCTGAACCGGGGGCCAGAGAGATAGCTCAGTGGTTAAGAGCACTGACTGCTCTTCTAGAGACCCCGCACTCACATGGCAGCTAACAACTGTCTCTAACTTCAAGATCTGACACCCTCACAGACATGCAAGCAAAAACACCAATGCACATAATATAATAAAAATATTTTTTTAAAAAACAGCCAAACCATGCCAGGCAGTGGTGGTGCATGCCTTTAATCCCAGCATTCTGGAGACAGAGGCAAGTGGATCTCTGAGTTTGAGGAGAGCCTACATAGTGAGTTCTGGGACAGCCAGGACTACACGGAGAGGCTGTGGCAAAAAAAAAAAACAAAAAACAAAAACCTGCCCACATTGTAATTTAGTCCCCAATCCCCAATGTAATTTAGGGACTGGAGAGAAGGCTCAGCAATTCAGAGAACTTGTTGTTCTTGCAGAAGACCTGAGTTCAAGTCCCAGCACCCCCATGGTAGCTCACAACCATCTGTACCACCAGTTCCCAAGGATCCAATGAATGTCTTTCTGACCTCCTTAGAAATAAAGCACACATGTGGTACACATACATGCATGCAGACCAAACACTCACACATAAAATAATAGATAGATCTAAAAGTAAAAGAAGTCTACCAGGTAAGAAGTGGAGGCACACACCTTCAATCCCAGCACTAAGGAGGCAGAGGCAAGCAGATCTCTGTGAGTTCAAGACCAGACTGCTATATATATATTGATTTCTGAGACAGCCAGAGTTACATAACAGAGAGATCCTGTCTCAAAAAAGTAATTAATTAATTTCAAAAAAGGGGCCGACCTAAGCTATGTACAGTGGTAGCATGCTTGTAATCCTTGCACTCAAAGGTTGAGACAGAAAAATTGTAAATACAAAATCAGCCTTGGCCACATAACAAAACCCTGTCTCAACAACAACAAAATTTGTAAGGACCCAATAAGATATGCCAGGAGCACCTGACTCCCTGTGTCTGACTGACAGGAAGAGCCCAATGGGTGCCATTCTAATAACAACTAATAAATAGAAGGCACCAATTACTTTAGCCCAGCCCCTGCAGGTAAGGCTGAACGGGACCACAAGCCCCTACCATGCACCTGCTGGTGCCTGGTAAGCTGCTGCCACCGTCCTTATACTAAACCCAAGTCAAGCTTCCTTCCAAGCCACCTGGACATGCCAGGCCCTCCCTGACCACCCAACCACCACACACACTGTTATCTGCAGCTTTCAGATCCCAAGATCCTGACAGCAGATAGTGTGAGGAAAGGAGGGGATGCTGCTGTCTCTGAGCCAGGGAGGAAGACAAACGAAACAGGAGACAGGAAGACGAGCCAGCGCAGTTACTCATGTGCTTGCAGCTGAGCTGACAGAAACTCAACCCCAGGCTGCAATGTCAGGTGCAAAGACATCCGTGCAGAGGGAAGGCTGTGTGTGGTGGCTTACAGCTGTAGTAGCAGCTACTCAGGAGGCTGAGGCAGAGGGATCACAAGTTCAAGGCTGGCCTGAGCTACATGGTAAGACATTCAAAATAAAATGAATAAATAAAATAAGCCAAGTTGTATTCACAATTAGCTAGGCTTCTGTCCTGAGTGGGGGCTGGTATCAGTTAAGGACAGGGCCTCTCTGCACACTAGGTGGATGGATGGAACTCAGGGCAAGTTTGATTGAAGCTAAGTGATCCCTTGGACCTGCTACTGAGTGGGAAGAGACATTCATTGTCTTCTGTCACAATTGGGAGGGTCTGGAGCCTTGAGGGTCCAGCATGATAGCCAGCTCCTTCACTGAACAGAAGAAGGGCAAGAAGCTGACATCATGTCATCCAGCGACAGACAGACAGCCCTGCATCATCTCCCATGTTGTCTGGTGCTGAGGACAGTGAACCTGTCCCCACTTACACAGACTAAGAGCCCCGTAGCTGAGCATAGTGGTCTCCAGGAAGCACTGATGGAGAGGGTGAGATCACACAAACACTTAGAACAGGGGATGTCTGGGTCAAGTCACAACAACCTCCTGCCTCAGTCCCCCAGTGCCAGGACCACAGCAACACACCAGCAACCCTAGCAAAACCTGACCATACTATTATTCCTGTTATTTTGTGTACATGATGTATGTACATGATGTGTATTTCGGGAATGCACGGGCCATTGCACATATTTGAAGAACAGAGGAACCTTGTAGGATTCATTCTCTTCCTCCCTCGTTTGTTTTTGTTTGAGACAGGGTTGCTGAATGTAGCTCTGGATGTCCTGGAACTCACTCTGTAGACCAGGCTGGCCTTAAACTCACAGAGACCTGCCTGTCTCGAGGGTTCAAACTCAGGTCACCAGGCTGGCAGAGCAAGCACCTTTAACATCTCAAAGCACATATTTAATTATTTGCCCTCTGACTGTGTGAGGCCATACCAGAGCTCCACAATTCACTCTCCCAGAAACCCTAAGACACACAAAGACAACTGAGTTTTCCCAAAAAGCTTCACCCTGGCTCTTGAACAGCCCCCACCCAGCCTCTGGGACTAGATTAACCCAGGGCTTGACGATCCCAGTATTGCCTAAAAAGTAGGGCTCTGCCTGCACAGGGCCAGGCCTGGAGCTCAATAGGCCAGCCCCAAGTCACACATCAATGGTAGAAAAGGTCACCACCCCAGCATGCCAACTAAAGCTGTCACCTGAGCTCAGACCTTCTGCCATCTCTTCCTGATCCTGAGGACCCTGGGAAACTGCAGCAAGACTGATCTTCTCCCCAAACCTGTGTAAGGCTGGGGTCTGCAGACACTCATCTGGGTAGGCACATTACTTCACTTACCCAACCGCAGGAGCATGAGATGGCACTTTACAAAGCAATTCTAAGGGTCCTGCACACATGGCTGTGGCTGTGGCTGTGGCCAGCAAGAACATACAACCTCCTGGATTCCATCTTGGGATTCCATCTCCTCCTCTGTCCATTATTCAGGTCCTATCTCAGAGGTCCCTCCTCCCACGGGCATCAGGAGCTCAGCCAGGGGAGACCAAGGTGCTTATTTTCCAGTGTTCACTGTGACAAGCAAAGTATCACTCATGAAGCTCACAGTGCTATAATGGGTAGCTAACAGCAATGCCCACCTCAGACAGACAAACAGCCTCTGTCCAGAAACCTTCCTCATGCCTCTCCAGACCCTGCCATGTGCTTGCAACTTCCTTTTGGCTATTGTCAGACTGAGGTGACTTCAATTCTGGAATCAGACAGAATTGTCCTCCAAAAATACAACCAACAGGGTCACAATATTCTTTTTAATTTGATATATTTACTGCTTAAAAAAAAAATCAGGAATGGAACTGGGTGTGAAGCACATCTTTGGTTCCAGCACTCAGGAAGCGGAGGCAGGTAGATCTTTGTGAGTTTGAGCCCCAGAGATCAACTTGTTTCTGTCCCTTATCACCTGGCACCATGCCCAGCTTTAATCTAGGTACCAGAGATCTGAACTCAGGACCTCATGCTTGCACAGCCAGCACTCCATCCACTAAGCCATCTGCTGTGGGATTATGCCAGAGACTCTTATTACAGTCATCTCTCCAGTCCTTTCCTGATTTTTTTTTCCTCTCTTTGGTTTTTCAAGACAAGGTTTCTCTGTGTAACAGCCTTGGCTGTCCTGGAACTCGATCTGTAGACCAGGCTGTTTTTTAACTCAGAAGACCCACTTGCCTCTGTTTATTGAGTGTTGAAATCAAAGGCCTGTACCACCACCACCCAGCTAACATACAATTTTTGTAGATATACAAAAACTATATTTAAGCTGGGCATGATGGTGCATGTCTTTAATCCCAGTACTTAGGAGACAGAGGCGGGTAGATCTCTGAGTTCAAGGACAGCCTGGTCTACAGAGAAAATTCTAGGACCGCCAGAACTAGGAACAAAGGAAATCCCTGTCTGGGAAGAAGGAGGTAGGCCATTATACTTTCCCTTTTCATGGCTACATATTATACCATTGAATAATATCTATGGATACACTGTTTCACTGTCCCTGTTTTATTTAGTCAGTGCCCTGCAGTACCATTTGGTTCATGCTAAGCTAAGGTTAACTCTCCCTTAGGGTGGCTACGTAGGGTTAACCTATCAGGTTCAGTCTCTTTCCTCTCAGCCTACCCACCTGTGGTATACAGACCACCAAATCTCTTCAGGCCACCATTTCCCACCTGGCCTTTAAAAGTCTCCATGGATTCAGCCACAGCAGCTTCAGTACTCCATCTTTCTATGTAGAAACACAAGTTCGTAGCTCCCTCAGCACTGCACGAGGCCAGGACCCCTGTCACCAAACCTCTCTAAGATAGGTAACAAGGACTGAGGTCACCAAATGAGTAACAGTTCTTGCCTCAGGCCTTAGCCCACTCAGGGGACCCCAGGCCACCAGGAAGTTGTTTCCTTTGTGACAGGAGAGCAATGACAATGAGTATGGCATGTGACAGAAGCTCTCACAGGAAGTTGGCAACTCCACAACAGCCACTGAACACTTCTGCACAGGCAGGAATTAGGTGTCTGGACTTGGCAATCACCAGCTCAATGCCAAGCACACAGGAGTCTCTCATTCTTCATACATTTCTGAACCTGTCATATACTAGGGATGGGGCTGAGAGTCTGCCTGGCCCCTGCCTATCACACTATGGTTCAGCCAAGACAGAGACAAGGCTCAGAAGGCCAGAAGAGGACCAGCCTGATCAAGAACAAATCCCTGGCCTTACCCTGTGGAATAAGAACAAAGATCTGAAAGCCAGTGAGTCACATTGAGGAGAACAGGTACAGAGGAAGGAAGCCCTGCGCAGTAGATGCATGCACCTTACACCTGTGGCCTCAGACACAACAGGCCCAGACTGCTCCTTCCAAGAGAACAGAGACAAAGCCCAAGTTCTACTGCATCTGCCCACAACACCCCAAATCCACACCCACAGATTTGTGCACCGCCCCCAGGCCCTTATGCAAAGGGTTCCAAGGTCTCTAGGCATCAAGGTTGAAGAGTGGTAGATCTCTTTTTGTAGCTTATTTGTGTTTTTATTTTGTCTGCACGAACGTTTTGCCTGTGTGTGTCTGCGTAGAGCAGGTGCACACCCATATAAGTCAGAAGAGACTTTTGACTCCCTTAGAGCTGGAGTTACAAGTGCTTGTGAGCCACCATATGGTTGCTGAGAATTGAACCCAGATTCTTTTTTTTTTTTTAATATTTATTTTTTATGTGAATTGGTGTTTTGCCTGCATGTATAACTGGGTAAGGGTGTCAGATCTCGGAATTACAGACAGTTATTAGCTGCCATACAGATGCTGGGAATCAAACTCAGGTCCTCTGGAAAAACAATCAGTGCTTTTAACCTCTGAGACATCTCTCCAGCCCCTGAACCCAGATTCTTTACAAGAGCAACAAGTGTGCTTAACCACTGAGCCGTCTCTCCAGCCCCAAGAAGTATCTTTTCATTCTCACACATCTAGATATTGAGCACCATGGTGGTCATCAGAGTGCAGTGACAGCCAGCCACACGCAAATTCAAAACCTTTGCAAACGTTAAGGATTAGTAACATCCTGCTTTACAGCAACTGAGATAATTACTGGCCTAAGGGCACTTGGCCAGGTGATGGAAGAACAGACTTGTCATCACCAAAGCCACACTGTCTTAGTCTACTAAGACATACTGTCTACTACTGTGATAAATCACCTGGACCAAGAAGTAAGTTGGGGAAAGGGTTTATTTGGCTTACATTTCCATATTGCTGTTCATTACTAAAATCAGAATGGGAACTCCATCAGAGCAGGATCTGGGAGGCAGGAGCAGATGCAGACATGGAGGGGTGCTGCTTACTGGTTTGCTCAGCCTGCTTTCCTATAGAACCCAGGACCAGCAGCCCAGGGATGGCGCCATCCACAATGGGTGGGGCCCTCTCCCATCAATCACTAATTCAAAAAAGTGCCTTACAGCTGAATCTCACGGAGGCATTTCCTCAGCTGAGGCTCCTTCCTCTCTGATGACTCTTGTGTCAAGGTGACACAAATTTACCCACTATAGCCATTGTCTACCCAGGGAAGCCCAGGGGAGCCAAACCTCAGGTGTTGTAAACATGTTAGTAAGAATGGCCACCAGGGTAGCCAACCTCCCATCCCCACCCCCTATCCACCCCCCACCCCCCAGCACAGGGGCTACAGAATGAGGCTGAGTGATGTCTTTCAGTACCTATAACATGACTCCAAGGTACAGAGAAGCCTGAAAGGGTCAGGAGGTGTTGGTGCATTGCACTATGGGGGAAATGAAGCTCAGAGTGGAGGCAAGTGTCATCCAAGGCTACACACAGTTCCGAGTACATCTACTGCTGATTGGCCTCTGATCTCTGATACACTGAGCTGGCCTCTTTAAGCTAACCATGTGATGGGGGGGGGGCAGCACAGGAAGTCTGCTGGGCCCCATGTGAGGGTGGAGAAGCCCAGGCAAGCAGGGCAAGCCCCTAAGCAGCTAGTCTGGGATTCCACAGGAAAATAGGAAAGCTAAGCTGTGCAGCCTGCAGCGGCCCCGCCTAGAAGGACCTGAGGGTCCTGTGTCGCTAAGAAAATAGGCTCTCTGCTCAGTGCAGAAGCCCCCATCTCAGGCCAAGACTAAACAACAAACTTCTGAAGCCCCAACAAGACCAGAGTAGACACACAAAGGATCTGCTGTGTTCACTCCTGTGTTCACTCATACGATCTCCCCATCTTGTCACCATGAAATGGGGTCAACACCACTTTAAAGAAGGGGAAACTGAGGCCCAGAGACATACAGTGACATCCTGAGCAGAGCCTGGAGAGTTGTCCTATAGTCATCCGCAGGAGACTGGGCCCAACTCCCCACAAGGAGGGCAATCTGTTCCCCTCCCCTTTCCCTGGCAGCCTTAAATACGGGGTGGGGGTGGAAGGAGAGTGGGCTTTGGCTATTTTTAACCAGATACAGTTTTCTGTCTGTGAGTGGACAAGCCTGGGCTGTCCTCAGACACAGGCCCGTCTGTGATGCTGCACAGGGCCTGCCTTGCTCACTGAGGACTTGTTTGTTTACTTAGTTTTCAAAATTACACCCTCTGCAGCCTGGCCCAGCCCAGTCACCCTTCCCTGGCTATGTCTGTACTGGTCCTTGGGGGGAGGGCAGTCAGGCTTCCCATGCAGCTCTGAGGATCTGGATTGTGGGCTCTTCATTTCCACTCTCAGGATCTTGGTTTACTCAATGATCTATTTATCCATCCATCTGTCTTCCTTCCTTCCTTCCTTCCTCCTTCCTTTCTCCAACAGGGTCTCCTTATGTGCTCCAGGCTGGCCTTGACCTTGTCCTAGCCTCCTGACATTTAGATCATTTCAATAGTCCACCTGAGAGGCATAACTATCCAGGCCAGAGAAAAAAAATCCCATCTGCAACTCCAAGGCCGAGGCAGGAGCTTGGGGCCAGTTCCGCTCCCTTTGCCCCCATTCTCCCCACACCCTTCACATTTATTCCAAAGAACTGCCTTAGCTGGGTGGTGGTGCACACCTTTAATTCCAGTAGAGGCCAGCCTGGTCTACAGAGCCAGTTCCAGGACAGCCAGGGCTGCACACAGAAACCTGGTTTCAAAAAAAAAAAACAAAAGAAGAATCACAGCTGGGTGTAGAGGCTCAGGCCTTCAGCCCCCACACTCAGGAGGCAAAGGCAGGCACATCTCTGTGATTTAAAGGATAGCCTGGTCTACACAGTGAGTTCTAGCTCTGCTAAAAAGAGAACAAACACACACACACACACACACACACACTCCAGCTATGATAATCTGTAAATGTCAGGATTTGGAGAGTTAAGGCAGGCCAAAGCATGAAGATTGCTGCAAGTTCAAGGCCAGCCTGGGCTACATAGTGAGACTGTCTCAACAAAACCTCAATGCTAAGGATGTGCCTCGGTTGGCAGAGTGCTTGCACTGCATGCTCTTGGTTCTGAGTTCATCCCCAGCACCACAGGAACTGGATGTGTGGCACATACCTGTAACCCCAGCATGAGGGAGGTGAAAGTACAGGGATCAGAAGTTCAAAGTCACCAGGTTAGGCTGTCATCGCCACACCTGGCACCTGGTGTAGGCCAAGGACTCTACAAGGCATCTCTCAGAACCTTCAGACACTCCAGAGGCAGGAAATGGGTCCCTTTCCCACCTTCCTGTCACCTGAAGCTCCAAGGAGAGTCCCATGACCAAAGCCATGTGGCTTTGTCCCTGGCAGAAGCCTGCTGCCGCCCCATCCCAGGCAGACATGTGACCTCCTGAACAGGCTGATGGAGTGTTCACAGCCATCATGTACTTAGGAAAACATAAACATCCACTGTCTCTGTCATACAAACCACAGTGTTTGCCGGAACCTTCTTGGCCTGCACAAGAGTTTCACAAAATCAAGGCTTCTGTCACAGTTTCAGCCCCAGTGTGTGACTTATGCTGGGTGCACGACAGCTTGAGAACATGCTCTACAAGTCCCTCAGCAAGGTCTCTGTGTAATCAACATCACCGTGGCTCTTCTGTACTTTGATACAGCTGGGCTCTCGAGAAACACCAGCCTAGTGATTAACCACCCCTTAAAGTCGGCAAAGAGAGAAGGGTCCCAGGTGGGCACAGACAAAAGAAAGGACCTGGCATTCAGATGTGTGGCCTACTTCCTGGCCCACACCCTGTAGAGAGGGAAAGTCGGGGCCACACTTTACAAATCACAGTTTAGTCCTCCTTGATGCTCAGGCACCTGCCAGAGCACCCATTTCTGCACAGAGACCCTTTCTCAGCTTTCTTATTTTGATTTCTTTTTATCTTCTTTATTTTGTGTGTCTGGGGAAGGAGACACACACACACACCACTACACAAGTGTGGAAGTCAGGGGGCAGTTTGCAGCAGCTGATTCCTTCCTTCCAGTGTGTGGGTTTCAGGGAGCAGTTAGGTCATCAGGCAACAGGTGACAGGTTCCTTTATCTTCTGAGCCTCTCCCCCTCCCCAGCTCTGCACTTCCTCGGAAGAAGGGACTTCCTGAGTCGGAGTCCTTCATGAACTCTGCATAGTAGCTGTTGCAGAGACTAGGAAAGCCTGCCACACAGTCTCACCTGCCCGACCCCACATGGTGACCCAGTGTGGTGGGATATTGTGAAGCCCACCTCTCAGACTTGGAGCTGTCAGAGAGGAGAGTGAGCCTCCTCACATGAGAAGGGTTAGGGTTAGGGTTAGGCCAAGGGAGGCCATGCACCATCCAAAAATGTGCAGGATCTGTCAGCCCTGTGAGATTCTGTCAACCCTGCAGGGCCACACAGGTGCACATGGGATAGCTCCCACCTCTTGTCACTCGCTGAGGCCTTGGTCATTCCAACCCCCTACCTAGGCATGCCCCTCACCATGCACACCATGCTCAGCCTGCCCCTGAAATTGGGTGTCACATCCACCTGAAAATGAGCCAAGGCCAACAGTATGGCTCCTTCCACCCCACACTCCCCCACCTTCCCTTGTGAGAACAGAGCCAGCCAGGAAGCGCCAAGCAAACGAGACCACTGAGAAATCATGATCAGCCCGTCCCCAGCACAGGAAGGACTTTGTAACTGTCTCAGCTTCCTTTTTAAGTGAGCACTCCGTCACTGGGTTTGAAACACCAGGACTATTGTTGTTTTTTTATTGTATGTGTGTATTTGGGGGTAGGAGCCATCAAGAGCACCTCAGCACATATGTGGAAGACAACTTCACAGAAGCATTCCTTCCCTCCACCACAGGTTCTGGGGACTGAGTCAGGAGTGAGGCCTGTGCAGCGGGCATTCATTCTCTCTGCTGAACCTCTCACAGATCCTCATAACTGTGGCTTCGCTGTTGCTTTCAGACAGGGTCTCATGTGACCCAGGCTGGCATCTGAATACGGAGCCTAGGATGATTCTGAACTCTTGACCCTCCCGCTCCAGCCTCCTAGGTGCTGGGATTACAGGCCTGCACCATTAAGCCCAGATGAAATTCCATAACTATTGACTAGGTGAATAAAAGAAAGAACAACCCAGTATATCAGGGACCAAAGCCTGTAGCAGGTAGGTCTCAGAGGCACGCACCTCTATTTCCACACAGCAGCCACCTTTAGGCCTTGAGAGTCCTGGGAAAGGATTTTCAAAGGCAGGGAGACTTCCCAAAAGACACTATTGATCTTGAGTTCACAAATGAGGCGCCAATCAGAGAGGTGCAGCCTCTGGCTAGGGTCACACGGCAAAGAGTCAACAGGACCAGGTTCAGATGAACAAATCTAATTCTGAACACATGGTGCTTTTACCTTCTGTGTCCCAGCTCATGGCAGACACTGAGTGGGCAATGCTGGGGAATGCTTGCCATGTAAACGTGATAGAGTTGAGTCCCCAGAATCCATGTAAAAGCGGAAGGAGAGAAGCACAGCCGAATCCTCTGGCCTCCAAATGTGCACCATGGCACAGGCACCACACACTTACATCACACATACACATACAATTTTAAAAAACAATGTAAAAGGTGTGGTAGTACACACCTTTGATTCCAGCACTCAGGAGTGGAGGCAGGCAGATCTCTGAATCTGAGGCCAGGCTGGTCTACAGAGTGAGTTCCAAGATAGCCAGGACTACAACAGGAAACCCTGTCTCACAAAACCAAAAACCAAAATCAAACAAAGTAAATGGAAGCTATCATTCTAACTGGGGCATAGCTCAGTCGGTGTTTGCAGAGACCAAATCAGGCCCATGAACAGCACCAGCACCCCACAAACAGGGCACAGTGTCATACACTTGCAATGCTAGCACACTGGAGGTAAGAAGGACCAGGAATTCAAGGTCATCCTTGGCTATAGAGCAAGTTCAAGGATACATGAGATCCTATCTAAAAACAAAATAAAATAGCTGCCATTCACTGCACTGTCTCCACTACTCACCCTACACTGCACTATCCAAAGATTATCATTCTGGATCCTCCCAACTACACTGTGAGGAAAAAACATCCTCCATCTTTCACAAAGAATCCTGAGGCTCAGACACCATGTGCCCAGAGACAACAACTCATCTAGAGGCAGCCAAAACTTGGGCCCAAGCTACACACACACAAAGGCCTGCTCTAGGCATCCTCTCAGACCCCTGTTTCCCATTCACCATACACAGTGGCAGCAGACCCTTAGTGCCTTCATCATGGGCTGCAGTCAGCACATTTCCCAATGGGGCGTGGTCCCCAGTGGGCGGGGCACCACACAGGCAGCACTTCCGGTTCTCCCAGTTTCACCATCGAGCCTCCTCAGTGACTCAGGCCCAGAAACTCCACCTAGAAAGGAGTAGGGCTTTGCACCCTACTGGGTCTTCGGTCTTCAGAAAGCCCTGCTTCCCCAGGCAGGGAAGTGGGTGGGGGTGTGGCCAGGGAAGGAAAAGGCAGGAATCTGTAACCGCAGGATGATGCTCTGGCTGCGACAGTGTGTGAACAGTGAGTCAAGAATTCTGCCTGCAGAGGGGGTGGAGCAGAGGAGTGGTTGCTCACCGAGAGACTGAGCCCCAGACTGAGTAATGACTGTGGGGTGGGATACATCTGTGGAGCCTATCAGAGCCTCCACCACAAGCTGCATAGCCCCCACTCATCCCCTCTCCTGCAGGCCCGTGTCCCTTTGGGGTCTTTTCCACACTGTCCCCCTCCCATCCTAACTATTAGTCTCTGAGGCTTTGCCCTCCTGTTTCCTGCCTGCCATGCCATGGAGGTAATTCTGTGTGATAATCCAGGCAGAGGATGGCATGGCACATAGTATGTGCTCAATTAAAAGATCAGGGCTGGGCTGTTGCTCAGTTGGTAGAACTCTTGCCTAGCATACATGAGGCTCTGGGTTTGATCACTGCATAAAATCTTAACATTCAAAAGGTCATCTTCAGCTACCAGTGAGTTTGAGGATAGCTTGGATTATAAGAGGCTGTGTGTCTTAAAAAAAAAAAAAAAAAAAAGTTTTAACATTCACAGCCTGAGAACTCCCTCCCTGCCTCTCCCTCCTCTATCACCCGCCATTCTCAGACAGGAAATGAACCAGTCCCTGTGGGCAGTAGGCCAGGGGAGCAGTTACTGGGGTCACATATCCTGAGGCCACAGACTTCAGTCCACACTAACAGCTCCCAGGCAGTCCCTTCAAGTACACTAGCATCTGACAGATGCTCACAGGTCCCCTGGGTTCCCAAGAAGGAATCTTCCTGGACATGTCCAGATGAATGAAAGAAGGCAGGATAGGGGTAGAGTATGACTGCAAGATAAGTCTGTCTTCAGCAGGAAAGCCAGACACAGCCAGATCATGCATAGCAGACTCTGCTCCAAAAACCAACATGGCAGGAAGAACTCAAGGGCCGACATCTGCAGAAGGGCTAAGAAATGTCCTCACCTGGAAAAACATGCAGACTTCGGGAAAGATGTTTACTGCAAATGATTTAGAAAAAGAAACAAGACACACAGTGTTGAGTCACAGTCCCAGCAACCAATGGCCAAAAACCGGCAGGCGGGAAACCTACAAAAGGGCATGGTCAGGCAGGGGGTGGGTGAGTGCCTTCTTGTCTTTCAGCTCCATTCCTCAGGCAGCAGGAGGCAGGGAGGGCAGGGAGGGCGGGCTACGGCCCAGTTTGGGATTAGAAAGGTCTCTTTTGGCAGCCTGTGTGGGAAGGCCTGGAGGGTGAGGTGGGAGGCCCCCAGGAGGCCAGAGCACAGGCTAAATGGTGGGAGAGGACCAGACAGAAGACTAGAGAAGGCTGGGGGGAGGGGAGAGCAGGGTCAAAGCCAACAAAAGCACATTTATGTGAGACAACTGGAGATAGCAGAGTCCCCAGACAGCTTCACCCACAGGCCAGCCTGCTAGTCTCCTAGCAAAGCCCTTGATGACAATTAGGCAGTGTGGCAGGGAGGGGTAGTAGAGCACCTACATCCTTCACCCCTGCACCTGCAGCCACTTTTAGAGGGGAGAGGTAGAGGTGTGGAGGGTGCTAAGATCATTGTTTGCAAACATATTATTTGCTTTTCTTAACAAATGAACATGATCCCTTTTCATACCTGGTTATCAGAAAGGGTCAATACCTCAATAATAAAGTATGTCTTGGCAGAGGGGTATGAAACGTTTACTGCCTGCCAAAGACTATGTGTGGATGTATTTATATTCCCAGAAGCTCTCCTTGGAGCCTCTGAGACCAGCTCCTAGTACAACATATATACAGGAGGTTTAAGCAGAACAGTGCATATGAGCAAGATGCCAGTAAAAACCCGAGCAGCCAACCAGGGCCCTGGACAAACAGCATTGCCCAGGCACAGAAAGGCACTTAGTGGAAGGGAAAGCCAGGCATAGGAGTAACGCCATAGGAAAGAGGTGACCAGGCAAATGATTCCTTCTGAGCAGTGATGACCAAGAGAGACGGGAGGTCTGGTTTGTATACTTCCCTCCTAAAGTGTGCAGGCTCTGCTTTGGCTCTCTGATGAGCACTGCCTAGAGCTAAGGGGGCAAGAGGATGAGCTGGGGAGCGGCCACTGATGGATTCAGGGTTTATTTCAAGCAGGCTGAAATGTTCCCAGATTATGTGTGGAGATGCTTGCATATTTCAGTCAATATACTAAAAACCATTCTCTGTGGGTAGATGGTACAGAACTGGGAAAGCTGTTGTTTTTAAAAAAGAATTAGCCAGGAGAAGGATGATGGGGCAGGTGGGTGGAGCACACAGGAGCCTAAGTGCTGGCTGGCACATCTGCCCTCTGTGGGACGGTTCTTGCACCTTTTCTGAGGGGTGAACCACAACGGTGGAACCCCTTGAGGATGTTCTGGAGAAAGGGGATCTCCCCCATCGCAGCCAATGTTAGCTCTTCCTCTGGTAGCTGGGGTTCCAGTCTCCACCCCTTAGGTTTCTGAGGTTCCATCCTTCTGCATAAAATCCTAACTCATTTGAGAGTCCTGTTCTTTATCTCATGGGAAGGATGGTTTGGCACAGCTCAGTCATTTGTCTGTCTTCTGGTTCTTTCTACATACCCTGCTGTCATTGTCACTGTCACTAACTTCTCAAGTGCACCAGACAGCCCACATCCATCACATGTAACTGACTCAGTGAAGGGAGCTAGGAATCAAGGCTTCTGAAAACCTCGTTTATCTTCAGATCCAGGGAGACAGGACAAACCTCACCAACATTAGAGGGAACCCAATTACAGAAACCCAAGAACCATCTCAATAATAAGATGTTTGCTGAGTACTTCTGCCCAAGTCCTAGGCTGGGTGGAACCGTATCTTCATTAGGCCACTAGATTCTCCCAGCAGTACCTATGGGCTATTGCCTTTCCCATCTTACTGATAAGAAAATCGAGATTGGATCTGAAGTAAAGGGGGGTGGCGGGGTGTCCTGGTGGCACAGGCCTATAATCCCAGCTAGTCAGGAATTGAGAAACAAAAAAGTTCAGATTCTAGTCCTGCCCGGGCTACAAATTGAGTTCAAGGCAGTCTAAGCAACTTGGTAAAACTGTCTCAGAAACAAGTAATATAAAAAATACTTAACATATGGCTTAGTGCTGGAAGAGGCCTTACAAAGAGAGGGCTGGAGAGATGGCTCAGTGATTAAGAACTTGCAGGACGTGGGCTAGATTCCCAGCACCGGAATGGCATCTCTAGCTCCAGCTCCAGGGGACCTAATGCCTTTCCTCCTCTGACCCGAGCACATTCAGTGCACGGACATATAGGGAGCAAAACACACACAAGTAAAAAATTAATAAATAAAAAAAAAATGAGCCAGAGATGCTGGCCAAGTCTGAGTTGAGACTAAAGTTACTGGGCCAAGACTTGCAGGGATTTTAGTACTGTTAGGGCCTCATGGCTAGGAGGTGCCACACCCATTGTGTTCATATGGAGGGAAACTGACACCTAGGAGAAATAAGTAGCCCCTAGGTGACCATGGCTTCCTAGCTCTCAGGCCCATTCTGAACTAAATGTGCACAAACCACCCTGCTACCAACACCACCAGCACTGGGTAGGAACAAGCCTCTGCTTGCCAGAGGCTTTGAAATTGCAGGATGAAAGGTGCCGGGGCAGCAAAACAGCACCCTGGTTAAGAGCACGCCTGACCTTTGCCAGGACTTGCAGGCTGGCATTCACCTGCTCACCTGCTCGGGGAGGAACAAGGCTGCCAGCCAAGCCACAGCACCCTAACAGGCCTGGGAGCTCAGGGCCCTGTGGGAAGGGGTGTTCCCACAGCTGACACTTCAGGAGGTAGGGAGGGAGGACTCTGGAATTTTAATCATCTGCTCCGGAAGTGCCCAAGTACCTGCTAGGTGGGGTGAGGGGAGTGAATGGGTGGCAGGAGGTGCCAAAGACAACCCCATATCCCTCCAACAGATTCTTAGGAAATTTTCTTTCTCTCTGTTGGGCTGGCTGCCTTCCTGCAGTCCCCCACCCTTGCGTTTCAGGAGCCCTCCCCCACCCCTCAGGTGAGCTTGCCACGGAATCTAAGGCATCTTCTGAAGGGGTTATTAATAGCACTTAAGTGTCAGGAGGAAAGACAAGCAGGTTCTGAGTGGGCACAACCCTCTTTTACCAGCCTATATCCACAAAACAACTCAGCCCTCTTCAGAGGGGGCCACTTTACCTTCCCTGGCTCAGGATCCACTCTGGGAACCGGCCAGGAAGGCAGGGGTGGGTTCTCAGCCCAGGACTTGGGAAGGTGGAAGGTCTGAGTGTGGAGAGAGGAAAACCCCAGAGAAGCAGGGCACACCCTACCCATGCCCGCTGCGAGAAAGAAGGTGCTGAATAGAAAGACTGTTGCAGAACCCCAGGAGGTGGCCCCCAACAGGGAAGGGCAGGAAGACTCACCCCACCCTTCCTGGGCCTAGACCTTGTCCTGTGAGGAGGGTTACCAGGACTTAACTAACCCCCAGCTGTTCAGAGGTGAGAAATGATCTGGTTTGTTCTAAGTCACTATTCCCTGTGCCCAGCTCCAGGCTTGGCACACAGGGAAGCTCAGCCACCAGCTCAGGCCCAGTCACTGTTCCCTCCTAGGGTAGAGGGAGGTGAGGGAGAGTATGGGACACCTGCCTTGCCCTCAAAGGGTCCCTGCTATGAAGACAATGAAGGGACCCTACACCACAGGGAGATGACTAAGGCCAGGGGACTGTCTCCCTTCATGGTCTCTGATAAACGCAGCTGTCTGTCTCACTCAGTGCTCTTCTATGCCCGTTACTAAGCGATGCTCACCGAGGTTAGTAAGAAGGCAACACTGAGCCCTTTCAAAGATAACACTGAGGTTCTAACATTAAGAAACCGGTTCAGGATCACATACCTGGGCAAAAATGCTGAAATTACATTCAGGACGGCCTGGCCTGACCTGCCTGTGTGGTCAGTCCAAGCTGAGTTCTGGGACAGCCAGAGATCCTCCCCTCGTTTCCCACTCTCCACAATGAGCCCAGAGTCCTGAGCTTCGCCACGGACCCGAGAGCAACTCCTTGAGAACTGTCCACCATGTCATGTCAGGCTGAGCAAAGCTGAAGGACTGTACCGAGAGGCTGGACACTGGCCCTGAAGGCGCCAGCTCTGGCCATGAACAGCCTCCTAAACTGTAATGCCAGCACTCTGCTGAGTTAAAAGCATCTCAATCGGCCAGGGACCCGCCCCCTCTAGGGTACCCCATCTCTCCACGTGTGGTCCCAGGCTCTCCAAGGGCACATCCCCTGGTAAGCTTAGCCACGTGTACGGGGGCTGAGGCCGGGGAGAGGTGGGACAGGTCATCCGAGCGGGGGAAGTCAGGAAGCCTGTGTGTGACAGAGTCCGGAGGACAGGGTAGGCTTGGAATGTTGCTGGGAAGATGAGGGCGAGACCCCTCTGCCACGAGATCTAGGGTATATTTACGGGGTCTGGCCGACGGAGCCCCCCAAAAGCGAGTTCCAGCAGAGAAATGGGGTCTCAGGTTCATCAAAGCGGGAAGGGAGCACACGGAGGGCCTGAACCGGCCGCCCAGACTGATAGGGAACAAGTTCAGAGGAAGGATAGGGGTCTGGCCGGCTCCCTCCCCGTCCCAGGCCTTGACTCTCGGGGACCCCCTGCCCGGCCCCGCGAGGACGGAGGCGTGGCCCGGGATGCCCCGCGGAGCCCCAGGCCGGCGCGGGCTGAGCGGACCTCACCTGCAATGTGCTGGCGCCGCGCGTCATCCAGGTGTGTGGACAGTACGTCTCCCATGGCGAGGAGAAGCCGCGGCCGGATCCGCCCCCACTCCTCAGACGGACGCCGCTGGCGCCATGGAACCCGCAGGCCTCGCTCCCGCCACCCCGCAGCCGCCTGGGCTCCGCTCGGCTCCCACCGCGATCCCTGCCGCTTTCCTCCCGCCCACCGCTGCCGCCTCTCCAGGCGGCGCCCAGGCCCCGTTGCCCGCCCCGCCCCGCCAGGCCAGACCCCGCCCCCGGCAGGGCCACGCCCTCCTCTCCAGCCCGGGCCGGGCGGGGACCTCTAGGCAACAGGGAGACTTAGACAAAGAGAAGAAGATCCCGGGAAGGGAGACTCGAGACAAACGCGCCTGGTGTGCGCCAAATTTAGATAGCAGGGGAGAAAAGGCTGATCGGGGCGTCGCAGAAAACGGGGAGCCCTGGAAACTGCGGCCAGAGCGTCTCCCCTCCGTCCTGACACCGAGGAGGATGTAGGGAGTGCAAGGGGACGCCAGGACGGACGTGCGGGAATTCAGCATTCTTGCCCCCTGCCCCCAATCTCACCCGCAGCCGCGTGTACTGGGGAAGTCCCTTGGCCTTGATCGGACCTGCCCCTAAGGTGTGCCAGCCCATCTTGCACAATAGATAGGGGCAGATGGGGAGGGAAAATGGACAAGGATGGGGTAGAGGACAGAGAGACATGAGAGGGGAATGGATGGGGAGGGGGGAATATGGTTGGAATCCAAGGATATCAGGGCCCCAGCGCCAGGAGGTCATTCCTCAGGAAGGGCCTATGGGCATTTCATTCTAAAGGCTGCTTGCCGGACGGACAGACCAAAGCAGAAATGCTCTTTACAGTTTGCAAAAGACTATCTAAAATGAAAAGCCAGGACCTCGGACTTTGGGTACTTGGACTATAGGGCTGGGCATGGGTGGGTCACTAGCACCAGAAGAAAATGTTTCAGTTTCTGGACCTCCCAAACAGGTAGAGGAAGCCGACTACTAGTCGGCTTGGACTGCCTTGGTTCAGATATGGCCTGGGTGAGTGACCAGGACTGGCTAGTTGTTGCTCGCTTGCACCTCTTAGCTCAAGGCTTCTGTGCATTCCACCCCGTTATTAGCTGTTCTCATTGTAACTTGGACTACTCAGCAAAGGAGGATTATGACAGTTACCTCTAAGTAAGCACCTGTCACCACCCCAGGAGGTAGGTTGGGAAAGGACTGAGATGATGAAGGCCCTCAGTCATGCTTGCAGTCACTCACCGGTCAGCTGCTGTGGTAAACACTCATTTGCTAAACCTCTGTAAGATGCCCTGTGTGAAGCTGAGTGTGGTGGAGCGTGCCTGATCTCCTGCAATGGGGAAGCCGGGAGGTTTGAGGCTATGGGGCTGCTGAGAAGGCTCAGTTAAGAGCAGAGGACTCAGGTTCAGTTCCCAGCAGCCACCTTAAGTAGCTCACCACTGCCTGTAACTACAGTTCCAGAGTGTGACTACCTCTTCTGGCTTCCACAGGCTTCTATGCTCACATGAGACAAATAAACTCATTCAGGAAAATGCACATACATACAAATAAATAAAATAAGCTGTAAAAGTTTGAGGTCAGCCAAAGTAGGCTGCATAGCAAACTTGAGGTCAGTCTAAGATACCTAGGAAGATCCTCTTTCAAAATATCAGTGGCTAAACAAGGCAGTGGTGGTGCATGCCTTTAATTCCAGTCCTTGGGAGGCCAAGGCAGGTGGGTTTCTAAGTTCAAGACCAGCCTGGTCTACAGAGCAAGTTCCAAGACAGCCAGGGCTGCGCAGAGAAGCCCTGATCCAGAAAAACAAACAAATGAATAGTTGAAGTAATTCAGTGGTAAAATACTTGTCTAAGAGGCTGGAGAGATGGCTCAGAGGTTAAGAGCACTGACTGTTCTTCCAGAGATGGTGGCTCACAACCATCTATAATGCAAACTGTTACCCTCTTCTGTATACTGTATACATAACAAATAAATATTTAAAAAAAGTACTTGTCTAACATGAGCCAGGAGGCCCTGATTCCTGTGGTTTCACACACACACAAATGCACACAGAGATATTAAGGGTGAAAAGATGAGGAAGTCCAAGCTACTGTCCCTCTGTGACCCTGGACAAGTGGCATTCTTTATGCAGCTTCAGTTCCCTCACCTGTCAAGTGAGAATAATGATATTTTGTGGGGGAGGGTCAAAAAAGATCGAGCACCAAGCACAGTTCCTGGCAGTCTGTCACCTCTCAATAAACAAGAAATGTCGCTCTGGTCCCTGCCCTCCAAAGTCCGAGGGAGGGAACAGAACACTGTGTTTTAGGCATGGTGCTTTAAGAACAGTGCCAGAGCTCAAAGCTGAAAAACAAGAATTGTGACAGCAGGTACCAAGGAGAGCACATTTAAGGAGTGGGCCCCACACGGGCAAAGAGCAAACCCATGAGAAACAGGATGCATTCAGGTGGCAGAGTCACCAGGAAGAGCTGAAGCCAAGCTGGCAGGGACTTCTAGTTTCCTTGTGCAGAAGTGGCCCAGAGGAGGGAATCAACTTTTGTTCAAGTCTCACAGTAGGGCCAAGGCCAACGACCCTGACACTGAGTATCATGTTCTCTGTGCTGCCAGAAGCAAGCGATGCTGTTATTTTATCCTTTTTCGTCAGCCTCAACTACCCAGCCTAGAAAGGCCTGTTCTACTTGGGATGGCCAGAAGTACTGGTCCCCAATCATCTCCTCAGCCAAGCCAGAGGCCTGGGCCAGGTGGAGGAGAAGGCTGACTGGTAGCCTGTCCCTGGCCTTCATGGTACATCGAGGCCTAGAGTCTGGAACACACACACTGCCAGAATGCATCCCAGGTCCCTGGCACAATCTGTCTCCTGTCACTTAACTACCCTGAGCTTCAAAAGTGGGATGGTTCTGGAAACTGTAGGGTGCTGTTTGTGTATGTGACTAGTCACCTCCAAACTTGAGGCCAGTCCCTAGGAAATTTAGATTCACTGAATGCACACAGAAACATTGAATATACATATAGCTGAGCATGCTGGTACACATCTTTAATCCCAGCACTCAGGAGCAGGCAGATCTCTGGGAGTCTGAGGCCAGCCTAGTCTACATAGTGAGTTCCAAGACAGCCAGGGCTACATAGTGAGACCCTGACAAAAAGAAAAAGACCAGGGAATGAGCTCTTACTGCAACAGAGAATGAAAAGGGTTTGACTTCCTGGGGGTGGGGTTGAGAAGTACAGTTGGAGCATGTGCTTGCCCAAACTTGATGAAGTGTACATTCAAAATAGATATATTTTGCTGTCTCCTCCCCAGATACTAGAGACCAAATCCAGGGTCTTGTGCTTGCTAGACAACTGCACTCAACTACTGAGCTAAATCCCCAAATTCCCATGATGATTTTAGTATACATCATTTTGGGGAGGGAGGGTGTTGCTTTCCAAGATTGGGTTTCTCTGTGTAGCCCTGGCTGTGATGGAACTTGTTCTGTAGACCAGGCTGACCTTGAACTCACAGAGACCCACTTGCTCTGCTGGGATCAAAGGTGTGCACCACCACTGCCCAGCCTAATATACATCACTTATGTTTATGTATGTATGATACTGAGGATTAACCAAGAGCCTTGTACCTGCTAAGCAAACACTATAAGATCTTTGGTGTTCCCAGCCCTTGGCCTTTTGAGACAAGCCATTGATGTTTTTTTTTTTTTTTTTTTTTATTTTTTATTTTATTTTTTTAAAAACTTTATTTATTATTTATTTGCCTTGGTGTTTGCCTGGAACTGGAACTACAGACAGTTGTTGGCTGCCATGTGGGTGCTGGGAATCGAACCCGGGTCCTCTGGCAGAGCAGACGGTGCTCTTAACCGCTGAGCCATCTCTCCAGCCCCGCCATTGATGTTTTTAAGTTTATCTCAGATTGACCTTGAACTTGTGGTGTAGCCCAGACTCAAACTCTGGGGTGTGTGTGTGTGTGTGATGTGTATGGGGGAGAAGTGTCTCACATACCCCAGACTGACTTACAATTTACTATGTGGTCTAGATCAGGCTGCAAGCTTGGAGCAGTGTGCCTGCCTCCGCCTCCTGAGTGCCGGGGTTGCAGGTGCCTTCTGGACTAGGTCCATGAATAGGAGAAAGTTATGGGAGCTACGGGTATCAGTGGGAAACGGCAAAAAGTCCACTTAGGCCTTGGGAACATAGTTCTGTGAGGACCAGGCCGGGGGAGGGGTGAAGGGCCTTGTCTTGGAGGGAGGGACCAGTTGAGAAGGTAGTGAAGCTGAACAATGGGCTTGTTCTGAGTCCATTGGAAAGTTCTCTGGAAGCTCTCAGCCATCTTCAGTGTTAATCAACAGGGCAGTTATAGCCTTTGGGTCTGAGAGGAAGGAAGGTTTTTTTTTTTTTTTTTGCAGGGAGGGAGTCTGAGGCCTTGCTTCAGACTTAGGCTTGCTAAGTAAGCACTCCACCTTGGAGCTATCCCTTAGCCCTCCCCTTTTTTATTTAAAAAGAAAAGAAATAAATATGTTATCAGCATAATGGATTCCAGGAAGTTGACAGCAGAGAATTTCCCAGTGCCCAGGGTCATTTTCACATTCACCTTTCTATTTCTTTGTTTTTCATTAACTTTTGTACTAAGTATATAAAATGATGGGTGTGATGACATTTTCATATACTTTACATTATTGTCCTTTGCCCATATGTGGACCCATCCCCCTTCCTTGTGCCTCTCCCAAATGGCTCTTTTTGCAGTGCGGAGCATACAGGGCATATTCGTGCTAGACAAGAACTGTACTCTGGAGTCATTCCCCAGCCCTTTGTCTTCCAGGTCTGAGCAGGATTGCAATTGCAGGGTCTTTCCTTTCTTTCTTTCTTTTTCTCCTTGGTTTTCTGAGACAGGGTTTTTCTGTGTAGCCCTGGCTATCCTAGAACTAGATCTGTAGACCAGGCTGGCCTCTAACTCAGATATTGGCCTGCCTCTGCCTTCCTAGCCTGGGATTAAAGGCGTGTGTCACCATCTCCCAGATGCAACGTGTCCTCAGTGTTTCCTCTTGTCATGCTGGGCTCAAACATGACACGTGACTTACCTGCACCCTTGGTCCATTTTCCTTTTTGATTCTACCTTCCGCTTTCTTCCTATTGGGATGCTGAGCAAATGTTTCTTATGTGCACAGATCCCTGGGTTTTCCCATGTGGAGGCCAGAGGTTCCCCCCCTCCCCCAATCATTCTCCACCTTAAACTCTGTGATTGGCCAGGCTGACTGCCTGTCTCAGCCTGGGCTGGAATTACAGAAGCATGCCTTGTTCCCACACAGGCTCCTGCAGCCTCCAGGTGGGTGCTGGGAATCTGAACTCAACCAGGTCCTGATGCTTACCAAGGGAAACATCTCCTCAGCCGGGTGTTTTTTGTTGTTGTTGTTTTTTATTCTTCTGTAAGAACTCTTTCTGTAGGGAGACTTTCTCAGCCTTGCAAGATGCTCTTGTGACAACCCAGAGGCTATCCCTACTCCACAAACTCTCCCACACCTTTGCTTGGTGACTCGAGGGATGTGGGCAAAAGGGGAGGGATGTTCGGATCTGGGGCAAGAAGGGAAGGAACCCTGCTGCCCGCATGCTGGCTCTGCTCCTCCTAAACAAAGAATGCCACCTACAGCCCTTGGCTCACTAGTCTTTTGTCAGGAAGTGGCTTCTGCCAACTTGCTTCTCTGCAGGGCTGCCCTGCCCAGCCCCACCCTAAAGCACATTGGAAACTGCAACCTGAAGACGAGGAATAGTGAGCCTTGATTTTGAAAGGAAGGGTCCAGAAGGCTGGAGCTGTAGCCTGGACGGAAGCCCAGAGCAGGGAAAGCATTTCTGTAGGATTTCCAGCAGGAGCTCATCCAGCACCCTTCCAGGGCCCTTCTTTGCCCCCCAGGCTCCTCTCCCTCCAAGTTGGCTCCAAGTGCCAGCTCTTCTTGTCCCACAAACCTGTTAGACTTGAAATAGAAGAGACAGGAAAACAAACAAACAACAAGAACCACCCCCAGTAAACGGCAGGGGTGTGGATGAATGGAGATTTTGTTTTTAAGGAATATCATGTGTCCACCTCTGTTTACCTGGTTGGCATGCCCTGTGGTACGGAAGGGACCCGGGCACTGGGCCCAGACCTCCCCCTTGGGCAGTGGGAGGAACCTAAGCTCACAGCCTGTTCCACCCATCACCTGGTCTCTGTGGGCTCCCTTCGCATTCCTTCAGTGATGCAACTGTCACCTCATGCAGGGCTCAGCAAGTGCCACACCCATGGTGGCCTGCCTGTCAATAGCCTACCTCTTAGTTCTCACTGGACACACACAAAGATTCTTTGAAGACACAGACATGGTCATGTCCTCCACCTCCTGTCCTTAGGATGAGGCCAAATTCTTAAATGTGACATTTAGGGAATTCTTTCAGTCTCTCTCTCTCTCTCTCTCTCTCTCTCTCTCTCTCTCTCTCAACAATAGAAACACTTTATTTAGTAATTATGGGTCATCATGGGCCAAGTGGTGGATATCCAGGACCACCAGCAAGGTTAGTGCAACCTCAGAGCCTCTCTTTCTGACTCCAACAGGTGAGCACATCACCCTCTCGGACGAGGCCTTTGACGTTTCTGATGATAGAGCGGCTGGTGTCATCCATAAATTCTACACGCTCCTGTATGCACTGTCCCTGCAAACTGGTCCTGCCCAGCACTTTGGTTACCCTAGCCAGCTTGATGGGCTGGCTGCACTCAACTCGTGTCCATGATGGCAGCGATCGGGTGGAGAGGACCAGCCTCTCCTTTTTTAAATATATTTTTTAAGTTTATTTATAATGTATACAGTATACAGAAGAGGGTACCAGATGTCATTATAGATGGTTGTGAGCCACCATGTGGTTGCTGGGAATTGAACTCAGGTCCTCTGGAAGAACAGTCAGTGCTCTTAACCTCTGAGCCATCTCTCCAGCTCCTCTCCTTTTTTAAACATCTGTTTTTTACATCTATTTGCTTGCTTATTTTGTTGGGGGAAGGGACAGCACATGATGTCGATTTCAGACTTTCAAGAGTCTATCTCCTTTAAACTCAGCAGTCCAGAGATAGAAGTGGGTGGATCTCTGTGAGTTCAAGGCCAACCTGATCTACAGAGTGAGTCCCAGCCTGGGCTATTACACGAAGAAACAACAACAAAGAGGTCTATTCTTTATTCTCTTTTACCCAGTGGGCTCTGGAGATAGCAGAGTCAATTTTCCCACTACGGCACCTCAGCAGCCCCAGCCCCCAACCCTCACCCTTTGCTTCCCCCCATTTTGTCCCTACAGCCACCCTTCATTGTTCACGTTGTTCAGACTTCAGATAAAACTACCCTTTCCAGACAGCCTGAGCTAGCTTAGGCCACTGTCCTCCCTTCTCCAGCACTTTCTGAGGGTTTGTATTGTGTATGGTTATCTGTGTAACTAGATCATCATCCTCTCTGGGGACTAGGACTGTCCTCACTGCACAAGACACAAGACTGAGTGAGTGCCCCTAGCACACAAACCATTGATGGTGTGAGCACCGCTTGCCCCTGGAACCTAGCAACCCTGAAGACCAGTGTATTAAAGCACCTCTAACAGTCATGTCCACCCCACTTGACAGCAAAATAAGTCTCTGCCAATAGTATTTGCTTGTACAACTCCAGGGACTCACAACTTTTCCAGGTCATGGTTCCGTGGTTAGACTCAATAACACAGAAGCCAGACAGGGAGTCCTGACAGGATGGCAGGGGACAAGGACAATCCAACCTGAACTTGTGCACTGGGCAGCACCTGCCTCACGGGCACTGGTCTCCCTTCCTCCGCCTCACTGAATCTTCACCCTGATGTGCTCTTACATCTTCTGGAAGAGGAAACAGGCTCAAGGATGTGGTAACTTGCCTGAAGTTTCAAAGCAAGTAAGGGACGAAGAGCTGGTATGTGGCTCAGAGGTAGCACATTCTCGGCATGTGTGAAGCCCGAGTCCCATCTTTAAGACCAGAATCAGAAGCTGGTTGGTGGTGGCACACATATTTCATCCCAGCACTTGGGAGGCCAAGGCAAGAGGATCTCTGTGAGTTCAAGGTCATCCTGGCCTATAGATTGAATTCCAGGACAGCCAAAGCTATCTAGAGAAACCTTGTCCCCAAAAACAAAACAACAACAACAAAATAAAAGACCAGAAGAATCTCGGAAGAGAGAGTGGACCCTCCCTTCCTACAGCTTTGGCTGCTTCAGAGCTGTAAGGCACCAGGTCTCTTGCCTCTCACCTCCCACCTTTTTTCTTTAATGTGCATTGATGTTTTGCCTGCATGTATGTCTTGTGGGAGAGTGTCAGGCCTTGGAGTTACAGACAGTTGTTAGTTGCCATGTTGGGTGCTGAGAATTGAACTCAGGACCTCTGGAAGAGCAATCAGTGCTCTTTTTTTTTTTTTTTTTAAACTTTATTTATTTATTATTTATTTATTTGGCTTGGTGTTTGCCTGGAACTGGAACTACAGACAGTTGTTAGCTGCCATGTGGGTGCTGGGAATCGAACCCAGGTCCTCTGGAAGAGCAGACGGTGCTCTTAACCGCTGAGCCATCTCTCCAGCCCCCGCAATCAGTGCTCTTAACCACTGAGCCATCTCTCCAGTCCCATACCTCCTACCTTAATGTCCAGTCTTACTCCCTCATTAATTTCTCAGGTCCAAGCTACACTCTCCTCCCTATACCGTGTCCACATGTCTAGAAACACTTTCCATATTAATGGCTATACATCTACTAATTTGTGTGTGTGGGGGGGGGACAGACAGAATACTATGTAACCCAGACTGTCCTCAAATTCACTATACAGCTAAGAAAGATGACATTGAACTTCCAATCATCCTGTCTTCATTCCCTAGTGACCACAGGCAAGCATCTCAAGCCCATTTTCTTTCTACATGCTTGACAAGCCTTCCACCAATGGAGGAGCTACCCAGCAGGCTGGAACTCACAGAGATCCACCTGCCTCTGCATATCAAATGCTGGAATTACAGGCTTGTACCATGCCTGGCTCTGTCTACTAACTTGGAGGTAGAAGGAAAGTTTGTTTTGCTACACTGGGGGTTGAACCCCTGCTTCAGCGCACACTAGGCATGCACTCTGTCCTCCGCCTACTTTAGTTTGAGACAGGGTCTCAATAAGATGCTGAGGCAGTCCTTGAACTCTTAGACTCCCAGAGTAGCTGGGATTGCAGGTCTGCGCCATTCACCTAGGCAGGCTTTTGTTTCGGTTGTTGTTGTTATCTTCTGTTTTTAAGACAGTCTCACTACATAGCACAGGCTCACCTCAAATTCACGATGGGATGAATATGACTTTGGGGGCTGGAGAGATGGCTCAGCGTTTGAGAGCACGGACTGTTCTTATGGAGGACCTGAGTTCGATTCCCAGCAACCACAAGGCAGCTAACAACTGTCTGTGATTCCCAGATCTGACACCCTTACAAAGTTAGACATGCAGGCAAAACGCCAATTCACATAAAATAAAATAAAAAATTTAAAAAGAAATTACTTTGAACTCTTGACCCTGGGGCCTCCACCTCTCAAATACCGAGATTAAGAATGTATAGCACAGTGCCTAATTTCATAACTATTTCTGAGAATAGAGTTATAGAAGTGAAATTACTGGGCCACACCTCCTTCTGAGGCTTGGCAACAAACCCACTTACTGACGTGACTGTCGCAGCCGGTGTTCCTCGGGCACGTCCCACGCCATCTTCAGTCTTGTCAAGAAGTCCTTCTGCGGGTCACTGTGCCTTATGCATAAATCTTTTCACTCACTACTAGAGAGGGGGAACCCTTGAAGACACAGCAGGTCCTGAGTCCCGGTGGCCCTGGGAGCTCTGTGCTAAGCCCCCTGGCATTGAGCAGCCCCTCCCAGGCCCCGCCAACCCACACCCCACACCTCTTCCACTCTAGCCTTGGTTTCCTGCTGGGCCACAGCTGTCCCTCACCAGCTGGTGACTCAGAGCCTTCCAGGATGGCAGTGTTGCCAGCCCTGCCCAGCCCTCTGGGTGGGTGACTCAACTTGTGGTAAAGCTGGGCTAAGCTCCCGGGTCGGGCAGGCAGGCAGGCAGGCAGGCGAGGCTGCTCTATTATCCTGGCCCTCCTTCCTCTATTCCTTTGGTCTTGCTGATTTCTGTCCTCTGGGCCCTTCCTCCAAGAATGAGAACAACCTTAAACTATTTCCCTAGCACCAAATGTCCCCAGGAGACTGAGATGGGTGCTGTCTTTAGGGAGTTACAGAGAGAAGGGGAAGGTAAGCGGGAGAGAGGTGGGGGAGAGCCCATAGCCCCACTGGAAGACTGCTTGGGGATCTAGGACTAAGAAGCTGGCAAGGGGTGGATCACACTTCCCTCACAGGATGACTTGTGAGAACTGGCAAATTCAGTGCCAGCATGGTCCAGGGCCCCAGGTGGCTTGTAACTACAGCAGCTCACCCACTCCTGCAGTCACACTGTACAGGGAGGCCTGGGTGAGGAGGCTGGGGTAACATCTTCTCATGGAAGACCTTTAGAAATGGCTTATCAGAGCTGATTTGGTCATTACTGATGTAGGTGACCACTCACTGGAGAGCATGTTATTTGCAATGTTTTAGCTGAAATGAGGGGTACTTTGCATCTTACTAAGAGTCCAGTCCCACAGTGATCAAGAAACATTGACATAGGGATAGCCGGGCTTTGGGACTTGTTTTTTTGTTTTATTTGTTTTTGTTTTTTTTGGGGGGGGGGTTTAAAGAGTTAATTTATGTACATGAGTGTTTTGTTTGCATGTAGGTGTGTGCACCACACAGATGCCTGGTTCCTTCAAAGATCAGAAGGTGATATCACATCCCTTGGAACTGAGGTTACTGTGAGCTGTTATATGGGTGCTGGGAACCAAACCCAGGTCCTCTGCAAGAGCAGCCATGTTCCTAAGCCCTGAGCCGGCCCGGCTCTCAGAAGTGTTTTACTTTACATCAGCCCTGTTCTGCAGAGGAAGAAACTAATGCTGAGAAAAGGGATATCGGTCACAAGAGTGAGGAGTTGGGAAGCCAGCTTTCTAGCCACGCCCTGACTGATGGGACGTGGGAGGCAGCTTGACAATGAAGACATGTGGACCACTCCCCAGTCCATCACTGTTGAAACCTGCAGCATTTCAGCTCATCAGTCAACATCCTTCCTCCTAAACACCACACCAGGGGCTGCTTGCCCTCCTCCTGCTCAGAAGTACCTCTAACCATAAAGCAGCATGCCCCCCTGGGTCCCTGTTGGGTGTCTTCCTGAACCTTCAAAGAGTCCCAGAGACTAGAAATAGTTCCTCTTTAGCACCCAGGACACCATCAGCTGTACTTGGGTGACTGCTCATTCTAGACTTTGGTTTCTGTAAATGGAGCCAGAACTCCTCACTAGAGGAGCCTGGGCCAACCTCTGTCAACAACTCATGGGTGGGAGTGCTGGAGTCTAATCTGGGGGCTCAGTGATGAGATAGAAGCTAGGAACTCCCCCACACTAGGCAAGCACTCTGCACTCCAGCCCCACTAGATGCTAATTCTGACAGTCCGAGGGCAGGCATGTCCCTGGCTGGGACCGTGTCACATCTCAAGGTAGATGGCATGGTGGGAGGAAGTGGCATTCGAAACAGGTCATCAGGGAAAGAAGCTGGCAGGTGTACCAGCCAAACTGCCAAAGGCTGATTTGTGGAAACCCTCCCTGAGGCTGCTCCCAGTGCTAAGGAAGGATCCCAGGGCTCTGGCAAGACCCAAAGGCTGAGCTGGGGAACAAGGTCAGGTCTCACGGCATTTGTTCCTTTCTCTTTCTTTTGTTTGCTTTTACAAATAGACCCAGCTTTCAGTAGGAGGCAGCAGGTTGTTTTCTTGTTTGTTATGTTTTTAATTAATTTATTAAAATTTTATTTATGAGCACTCTGTATGTATACCTGCACACCAGAAGAGGACATCTTATCCTATTATAGATGGTTGTGAGCCACTATGTGGTTGCTGGGAATTAAACTCAGGACCTCTGGAAGAGTAGCCAATGCCCCCTTGTTTGTTTATTTTGTAGCTCAGGATGGCTCCAACCAGATAACTAAGATGATTCTCTTGTTCCTACCTTCCAAGTGCTGGGTGACAAATCAGCTGTATGCAGAGCTGGGGTGAAAGCCAGGGCTTTGGGCATGCTGGGTAGACTCTCTATCACCTGAGCTACAACACCCAGCCCTTCTCAGTGAGTCTCTAAAATATGATTTGGGCTGGATGCCGTGGCACGTATTTTGAGAAGTGTAGGCAAGAGGATCATTGCAAGATGGAGCCCAGCTTGGGCTGTGTAGTGAGTTCCAGGCAGTATGGGCTACATATCTTTATGTGTATATGGTGCACACATACATGAGTACATTTGTGTGTGTGCATCATGTCATCTCTTCAGCTTATATAAAACACTTCCAGAAACCAGAAAACCAGGAAGTTCACCCTCACAGGCAACATTGCTTCAAAGACAATCACTGTAGTGTTGTTAAGAACAGGGTCTCAGGGCTAGAGAAAGGCCTCAGTGGCTAAGAGTACTGGCTGCTCTTCCAGAGGACTTAGACTCAACTCCCAGCAGCGCCGTGACACTCCTCACCACCCATAGCTTCAGTCCTGGGTGATTCAGTGTTTTCTTCTGGTTCCCACGTCACCAGGCACACATGTGGTGTACAGACACACATGCAGGCAAAGCACTAATACACATGAAATCATTTTTTAATTTAAAAATAGGAACAGGGTCTTTCTGGCTGTTCTGGAACTTGCTATGTAGAATAGACTGATTTTGAACTCAGAGATCCTCTTGCCTCAGGCTCCAGAATGTTGAAACTAAAAGTATGTATGTGTGTCACTCACTGTGCACTCTTATGACTTTTATCAGACTAAAACAATTTTGTTTGTCCTAGAAGTTCATATAAATAAAATATAAAAACAATAATGCAATATTCATTATAATTATTACTGTTATTATATAGTTTTTTTTTTTATTTTTTTAAAAACTTTATTTATTTATTTATTTGCCTTAGTGTTTGCCTGGAACTGGAACTACAGACAGTTGTTAGCTGCCATGTGGGTGCTGGGAATCAAACCTGGGTCCTCTGGAAGAGCAGACAGTGCTCTTATCCGCTGAGCCATCTCTCCAGCCCCAAAAAAACAATAATGCAATATTCATTATAATTATTACTGTTATTATATAGTTTTTGAGACAGGGTTTTACTGTGTAGCCCTGGCTAGCCTAGAACGCCCTAAGGAGACCAGACTGGCCTCGAATTCACGGAGATCCATTCTGCCACTGCCTCCTGAGTGCTGGCATTAAAGGTGTATGCCAGCACACCTGGTTCTTTGTTCTGTTGGCATCTTTTGTACATTTTGTTCCTGAGAGAAATGCATATTGTTGCCTGCTGGAAATAGTATTCTATTATGTGAACATCTACAGTATCTACCTAGATTTAGTCTCCTGTTGATGGGTATTTAGGTTTGGAACTATGAATAATTCCTGACTATGTGTCTAGAAGTCTTATGATGAGCATATTTTCATTTGTTTTGCATAAATAGCCAAGAATGGAAATTTTTGTTCATAGAGGAAGTATTTGTATTACTAGAAATCACCAAACTTTTTTTCAAAATGCCTGCCCTACTTTACACCCACATGAATGATGCACAGTCACTCCAACTGCTCCATATTCTTGCTGACATTGTCATTCTGGCTTTCCTGAAGGCCAACAGTTGGATTCACCCTGGCTTTGTTCCCCAACACCCCATCTCTCTTTTTCAAGGCCCCATGTATCTCAGGTTAGTACTAAAGTCCCTATAGGGGAGGATGAAGGATGGCCTTATATTTCTGACCACCCCCTCCACCTTCGGGGTGCCACATCTGGCTAGCTCCTATACAGGTATGTCTGAGGTATTCGGGATTGAACCCAGGCTCTCACACATGCCAGGCAAGTGCTGTACCTCTGAGCTACAGCCCAAGCTTTTTCTCATTCATCAGACAACTGTTCTCTATCCATGATACAAAGGAGCTCAAGGATCAGACAGATAGACTGACTTGGAAGAGAAGTGTCTGATAGAAACAAGGAAGGAGAGGACCAGCAAGGACACATCCTCCAGATGTTCAGGGTGCCCAAAGGAGACCTAGAGAGAGGGTCTGGAGTCCGGGCCATCTCCCAAGGCAGGCTGGGTAGCATGGAGGAAGGTGAACTAGGGGCTGCCCACAGAGAGACCTGGGGACTATGGTAAGAAGTCTGGCAATGTCCAAGCAGAAAGGAACTAAGAACCCAATAGACAGCTCAGTGGTAAGATGCCTCTGCCAAGCCTCACAGTCTGAGTTGGTCCCCAGACAAACAACTCCTGACCTCTACACACACACACACACACACACACACACACACACACACACACACACTCAACACTCACACATGCGTCCATGAGCACAAACTCTTGCTCAAGCATACACACATTTACACTCAAACACACACACCTCTCACGCTCAGCCACACAGGCAGACACACCACATACAAAATAAATAAATAAAATAATTCAATTAAAAATAAATAAAAGGAGGCTGTAGATTGGCTCAGTTATGTAGTTTACTCATGGTTCTTGCATAGGACCTGTATGTATTGTATGCCCAGCACCCACATTGGGGCTCATAACCACATGTAACTCCAGTTCCAGGGGATCAGACACCCTCTTCTGAGATACATAGGCCCCTGAACACATAGTACACATAATCTCAAGCTGGGTCACACACATAAGCATGTAAAATAAATAAATCTAAAAAATAAATAAAAGAATAAAAGAAGACTAGAACCCTGATTTTCAGATTCTAGGGGACCTAGGGTTTGATTTAGGATTCAGTTTCTGATCCTTCCCTTCCTTTATGGTCCTTCAGCAAAAAATGCATGGTCTTGGAGGCTGAGGCCACCTGGGAACCAGGCTTCAGCAATGTCCCTCAGGACAGTTGTTACCTCATTTACTTACACTCTTTACTGCTCTGCTGTCCAACTTAAGCCTGCCTCCATAGACCAGGAAGGCGTCCATTGCCCCCTAGTGGTAGCTGGATTTGGCCACAAATGGAATGCAACTCTAGGGTCAAAGGGCTGGGGCCTGGAGGTCCACCTTCCCTGGAGGACAGCTTTCCTGTTTCAGGCCCCAGTGTGGGGCTGGACACGTGCATATGCCTACATGCATGCACACACAGAAGAACTAACTCCGTGTGCCCCTCCTCTGCAGACTCATCCCGGGGCTTCCCAGCTAGTCATCCCCACCATTGCAAAGCCTCTCAGCAGCTTGTTTCCTGGCTCCATGGCTCTAGTGTCTGCCCAGAAGCAATGGCAAACAGTTATGATGTCAGTGAATGTTCCATATAGTAAACTATATATCTTAAGTGTACAGTTCAATATATATTTTTATAAGTAATTACCCATATGACACTCAGCCAGACCCTGATCCAAAGTGTTTCAGGCCCTCAGGCCACTTACCAATGCCCTCAGCATGAAGTGTGCTGCCTACTGAGCTCTGTGAGGCCTTGTTCCTGACCACCACTCCTTCTCTCTGTGTCATCCCCACCCGTCTCCCATCCCACAGCCTGGCCTGCCTGTGTTACTACCTACCCCAAGGCCTCAGCCACACACGCCCTAGTCCTCTGCATTCATTCACTGGAGCAGGCACTCTAGTTACACTGAGCACTTGCTTAATATGTCCAGTCTTGCTGACCAGCTCACTGAGGGGAGTCATCTATGTCTGTTCCCTAGCAACAGAATTACAGGTGGCCGCCACACCCACCTGGCACTTATATGGGTTCCAGGGGCCAAACTCTGGTCTTCGTTAAGCAGCAAGAGCTTCCATGTTGGGGCTGGAGAGACGGCTCAGAGGTCAAGAGCACTGACTGTCCTTCCAGAAGTCCTGAGTTTAATCGCTGCATACATGATAAGTAAATCAATATTTTTTAAAGAGCTTCCATGTCTAAGTCATTCTCTAGCCTCTTTCTCTTCTCTCCTCTCCTCCTCTACCCAGTGCCTCCTCCCCTCCCCATCCTCCATTCTCTCGTCCACCTCCCTCTTCTGCCCATTCCCTCTCTCTTTTTGATTTTTTGAGATGGGGTCTTACTATGTCACATTAGTTAGCCTAGAATACTCTTGGTAGACCAGGCTGGCTTCAAACGCCCAGAGATCCACTCACCTCTGCCTCCCTCCCGAATGCAGGGATCAAAGGCAGTCATGGCCACACCCAGCCCTCTAACTCTTCTTTACTGTGGTACCCTAGCTCCCCGGGACATGTCCCACCTGTGGCACACACACACACAAATTGTGAATGAGGGGAGGTGTTTACAGGAATGAGCTTTGAGGCAGACCTCAGATTGCACCATTGCTCAGAAATTACAAGCTGGGGACAGTGAACAAAGGACCCTTCACCTCTCTGAGCTTTCCTTCTTCTGTCCACAAGGGAAGGTGAAGGGCGCTCTGTCATGGGTGTCACTGACACCTGGATCCAGTGCTCATCCAATCTTCAGGTGTTCAGCTGGGCCTGCTCACAAAGAGCATCCCCTTACTCCCAACCAGCTGTGTGCAATTCTGCTCTGATTGCACTTGGCCTAGTGGGGGGGCTAGGGTATACAGTAGGGAAGAGCGTTACGGGAGGGGACTTCGTCTGTGTGGCTAAGGGAAACACACATTCTGGGTGGATAAAGAGGTTCGACAGAAGCCCTTTTGTGGGGGAGCCTCAAATAGGCTCTGTGAGGGGGCCAAATAAGCTCAGCCGTGGTGCCCCACACCTTGGTTTGTCATTGGGACTTTGAGAGGAGGCAGCCATTGTGTAGGTGTCTCCTGGGACAGGGATTTTTTGAAGTTATTTCCAGGTTTATTGAAAACATGACATAAAATATTCAAATGGCTGCACTGGGTGTTTTGAAATTCATCCCAACTGTAGGCTGAGTGACCTGTAGGTTGGAGATGTTGCTGCAGTCCAGAAGCTTCAGCATTTCCTTGGTGTCTGGATCTACTTCAATGATCTCCTTGTCTTCCTCCTGCAACTTGATAGAGATACCTCCACAGGCCCACTCCAAATCCTCTTCATCAGCTGTGTGACATAGCCGGCTATCTTGTTGTGGAGTTTCTTGCTGGGGATAATGGCGATTTCCTCGCACATGTGCTTGTTGGTGTGGAAGAGGAATTTCAATAACAGTGACTTAGGACTTCTTCAGATACGGATGCAGCAGTTTGCATGGACAGGAATGGGAACAACGTCCTTACGGTCTTCCATTCCTGAGATCCCGGATGTAGCCCTTGCCTGAGTCAGCAGAGTCCCCATAGCAGTCAGAGTGGCCTGGACACCTGTAACTGAGGTTGCACCTATAACCCCAGCACTGAGGAGGCTTGAGGCAGAGGATGGGATATATTGTTGTTTTGGTTCTTTGTTCTTCCGGGCCCACCACCCAGCTCCCAGATTAATCACACACAGAGGCTCATTCTTTTTAATGAATGCCCAGCCTTAGCTTGGCTTGTTTCTAGCCAGCTTTGCTTTTCTTTTTGGTCTTTTGCTTGTCTTTTGACACAGGGTTTCTCTGTGTCACCCTAGCTGTCCTGGAACTCACTCTGCAGACCAGGCTGGCTTCAGACTCACAAAGATCTGCCTGTCTCTGCTTCCCAAGTGCTGGGATTAAAGGTGTGCACCACCTCCCAGCTAGCCAGCTTTTCTGGGCTTTTACCTATTCTTAATTCTTTTTCTTTTTTTTTTTTTAAAGTTTATTTATTTATTATGCAGTCAGTGAGCTTAACCTCTGAGCCATCTCTCCAGCCTCCCTATTCCCACTTCTGTAGATCTTCCTTTCACTCTGTGGCTAGGTGGCTGGTGTGTGGCTGGGTGGCTGGTGTGTGGCTGG
>PVIH01016028.1:0-47192 GCA_004025045.1 Sigmodon hispidus
GGATGCTGTCAGCAGCTATCCAGGTCACTGTTTTTCAGTCCAACCCCATCTTAATAGATGCTGTATAGATCCCTCTCTGACCTGGACCTCCAAATGAGTTGCCAGCAAAGGTATACTTCCAGCTGCCACTAAGACAATGGGGCCAGAGCTAGAAGACTAGGCGTCAATATACGCATGACTGAGGGTTGATGATGATAGGGCCTGCTCTTACCTGGAGGGCTAAGGCCCTGCTCTTCTGAGGAGCATTTCCCAAAATATTAAGCAGAGGTCTCCTCGGTACTGCGCCCCAGAAGCCAGTGACTACTCCCTGAGGGAAACACTAGTACTCTGAGATGCTAAAGGCTCTGGAATGAGCTTCAGTGGCATAACCCTGTGCCTCTCCACAGAAAGTGAGCTCTTCCTTGTATGCACTGGAAGGCTGGGAACATGAACTGGGAAGCTGTGTGCTTAGGAGGAGTGCCAGTAAGTCTCGCTCAACATCAATGCCACCAGGAATCATTGACTGTGGCTCCCTTCTGCTGAAATTTTTACAAGCTAGTAGTCTCAATCTCTGACATTTTACAGATTACAATGTCTCAGCTGGTTTCCATTACCAGCCAGAGATGCACAAGCAAGTCCTGGTGCGGGGCCCGCCCTCTGGGCACTCCTAGCCTACCTAGGGGTCTCCCAAAGCCAAGTAGCATGAGATTGCCAGAGTGCCCGCGCGGGTCGCATGCTCTGAAGTACCCAGCCTGGCCCACACCTCTGCAATCCTCTGCTTCATCTGCTCCATTTGCTCACGCTGTTTTTCCCTTTTCTTCATCAGGTGCATGGCTCGGCCCGCCTCACTTGCGGCGCCCTTGTACTGAGCCATAGTGGTGGTGGAGGTAGTGGCAGCAGTGGTGGTGGCGGCGGCGGCGGCGGCGGCGGCGGCGGCGGCGGCGGCGGCGGCGGCGGCGGCGGCGGCGGCGGCGGCGGAGACCAACTTGAAGAAGTCCCGGCGGCGAAGGGCAGCGTTGGCCGGGATTAGTCAGCTGACATGTGTGACGTCAGCTAGTAGGGAACGTGCGGACGCCAGTCCTGCCTTACGCTCGGGCACGTGATCACACCTCGCCCCGCCCCTGCAGGAGGCTAGGCTCCTTCCCACACTAAGTTGTTTTTTTGTTTTGTTTTTTTTTAAAGAAACCTCCCCAGTCCCCTATTTTTTGTTGGCCTCAAGGCTGAGCTCAACGCTACCCTGACTTGGCTGATCGAGCTCTTTGAGCTACATGTCGTAGTCAGGTGTCCCCCTTCAGTATGAAGCTAAGTCTATTTCCTCTACTTGGTCACAGACTGACACTATTTGGCTGTTTGGATTTTTTTTATGACACAGTGCCCCTTTGTAGCCCTGGCTGTCCTGGAACTCACTCTAGACCAGACTGGCTTCGAACTCACAGAGATCCTCCTGCCTCTGCCTTCCAAGTGCTGGCATTAAAGGCGTGAGCCACCAGGTTGGCTACCTGAATTTTTTGCTATCATGCAAAGCTAGGTATGGGTCCCTTTGCTTCCCCAGGACTAAGGCTGGCTCCTGATCCCTTCTCCTCTTGAAAATTTGTATGTGAAGCTAAAGAGACAGCTCAGGCAGTAATGGGTACTAGAGGAGGTACTTCCAGAGGACCCAGATTCAATTCCCAGCACCCACACAGCAGCTCATAACCACTGGAACTCCAATTCTTAGTGATCCAATGCCCTCTACTGGCCTTTGCAGGCAGCAGACATGCAAGTGGTGTACACACATTCATCTAGGCAAAAATTTATATACACAAAATGTGTGTTTGTGTGTGCATAAGCCATGGAACATATGCAGAGGACATATTGTGGACTTTTCTCCTCCCATCTGTACATGGGCTCCAAAAATCCTTTATCCATTGAGCCATCTTACCTGTGTTTCCCTGCCTCACAGACCCCAGAATGGACTTGAACTCAAGTCTTTACACTAGGTGCTTTCTAAGAAACCTCTTGTACAATTGGGTGGTGTTGGTGCACACCTTTTATTCCAGCATTTGGGAGGCAGAAACAGGCAGATCTCTTGAGTTAGAGGCCAACCTGGTCTAGTGTGAGTTCCAGGACAGCCAAGATATTATCATAAGTAATAATCACTGACAACTGATAAAGAAGGATTAATATTTATTAAAGGGCTCAGAGGGGAACACTCACTGATACAAGAGATTAAAGAGTCTTGCAGTTCCTGGAAAAGCTGGACTGGTCCACAAGTGGGTCAGGTCCTCCATCCAAAAACACAAGAAAGAAGCAGAAGGGGTGGGGTAAACTGTGCCCCAATCTTAAGCTGGCCCTCCAGCTATGCCTGAAACACTGGAGCCCCAAGGCCAATACATGATTTACAGATCTATGCTGGCCAAAAGGCCACACCTCTAGGTCAAGGTGACAGTACCTGCTCTCCACTACATTTCCTCCTTTTGTCTAAATAAGAAAGTTCTAAACCTAAATATAAAATTATATATAATAGAAACAATTATCAGGTAATGTCCAGGAGAGGGAAAGGGCAAATAACATAAACAAAGTAATATAATAGAACACAGATAAAGCCACAGAACACATGGCAATACACAGATTAATAGAAATGAATTAAGTTATAAGAACTAGTTGGTAATGAGCCTGAGCGTAGGCCAAACAGTTTGCAATTAATATAAGCCTCTGAATGATTATTTTATAAGTAGCTGCAGAACCTCAGGTGGGAGAGCACTGTCCATACCAAGGGACCCAGACTGGACAGATAAAAATTTCCAGCTACACCAGAGCTGTTACACAGAGAAATCCTGTCTCAAAATACCAAAAAGAATAAAAAGAAACCACAAAGGCAAAGATGACCCCACCCAACACCAGCTATTGATCGACCTACTTCAGCAGCCTTGACCCTTGAGGATACAGTTCTAATTCCAGAACCTAAATTGCTCTCTACTCTTGCAAAACAACCCAACAACCTTTGAGCAAAGAACCTAAAAATCCAGGCTCAGGTTTCAACAGTTTTATTGGGAGGTTTTTTGTTTTCTGTGAAATACACTAGATGTTGGGGAATGGGACACATTCACTTTGCAAGATAAGGGTTTTCCACCACTAAAGGAAAAGGCAGGGGACAGGGCACATTGGGGTTTGAATCCACTTTCCCACCTCCTTCTGCTTTGCTCACATTTACTTTTTCTCAGAGAGCACAACACAAAGAGAAGAAATTAAAAATATATCAACCCCCAGAGGGGGCCACACCTAAACCTTCACCCAACCTAGATTTGCCAGAACTGGGAGAGGCCAGGGCAGCTCACTATACAGCCCCAGGCTGCACAGAAAGGTTGAGGGCTCAGACAGGTAGACCAAAGTTAATAAATTAGAATAAATTATAAGAGGGAGGAGGAATGCAATTTTGTGCTGGGAGGGTACCTTCTCTCCAACACATAAGAGTTGGGGGAGGAGATGGGGTATCTCCAAAGGCCACTACATTGGGAATAAGAACAGTGAGAGCAGAGTCAGCTTTTCCTCCACTCCTTCCAACACAGCAGAATTAGGGTGTACATGTACACATGTGTACATACACACACACACACACACACACACACACACACACACACACACAGGAATCCTCTTTTCCTAGAACAAGGGTAGGCCAAGAAAGAGGATACTACTATCCAACGCCCATCTCAAACCATCACTAAGGTTAAGGATTTGGTCAGTGAATCAAATCAATGAGGTGGGTAACTGGAATGTGGTGGGGGAAGCAGAAGATGCTAGAAACAGGGAGACCCAGCCCTACCATCTTCCCTGCCACAGAGAAGGACGTATGGATTGGGGAGAAGGGAACAGGGACTGGAGTAGAGGAGTCAGCAATCACTGATCAGCCTCTCCAAAGACATCATTCTGTTTGCGCTTCATGTTTTCAAAATCAAAGGCAGATCCAGCCATGCGTTTGTAGATATCTTTGATGTCATTGCAGGTGGTCTCAAAGTGTGTGGTGGCATCATAGGAGCAGGAACAAAACACCTGTAAATGGCAAAACCCCGGGGGCTCAGGAAAGTCAGGTAAAGGATCTTAGGTGGGCAACAGGAGTCAGGGCTGACTGAGACAGGTTTCTTACCTGACTCTCAGAACCATCATCAATGGGCTCATACAAATCACTGATAGCCACAAACCTGAAGGGCAAATGGAAGAGAGAAGTAGTTTAAAGTCTCACAATGGGCCTTGCCCATTCCTGGTCTTCAAAGCAGGCTGCCCAGTTTGGCTCAGCTCCTCACTTCTGGTCAATGGGTTCCAACAGCTCCAGTGCAGGCTCAACTTCCTTTTCAGGTTCTGCAGTCTCCACGGTAGTGCTGGCAATGGCGATGTATTTGCCCTGTGCTGCCACGTTGTGTGCATAGGAAATCATGCACACATAGATGTCTGACCACAAGAAGCACTTGGTTAACATGTGCCAGGGAAAATAACCACACAAAAAGGTAGTTCCTAGGAACTAGACAGGGATCTGGCCCACCTGCTCCTCCCCAGCCCAACATGCAGACAGCATCCAAACTGTCACTCTTGTGAAGAAGGGAAGGTCATCCAATCCCAAGTATATTCCATTACAAAATGTCACAAGAAGCCCTAAGACACTCTCATGGCCTGGCTTACCTGACTTCCTGTTGACCTGGTTCTGGGGGATGATAATTTGGCAGGAATTGGCATCATTGGTGTTCTTGATGGGGTGACTGAGGATACAGATGATGCGAATAACCTGGCCAGCCTTCCGTACACGGTCTGGGATGTAGCTAGGGTCACAGATCAGCTGCTTGCAGCGGGCCACCTGAGAAGGCACCAGAAGGCTTTACACATGTCAGATTACCCCTTGCCCTGGTTAGTAGTAAGCTGAGCCAAAAGTAAATCCAGGCAGCTCTGAATTGTCATCACGATCCCTCCTATAGCACACAGCCTCTTCCTTGAAGCTCAAAGAAGTAAGTCCTTACATACAGGGCTAAGTGAACCTACTACTGAAACAATCACTTTTTTGCTGTTGATGGGGTTTTTGTTTGAGTCTAGTTGGCCCAAACTAGTTTCAAACTCAGGATCTTCCTCCCTCAGCCACCTAAGTGCTCAAGCCCCACCACACTAGGATGGAAGATTTTCTGTGGGATGGATAGGCATATGTTTCAGTTGGTAGAATGCTTACCTATTATGCATAAAGCCATAGGTTAGATTTCTAGCACTGCATAAACCAGGTATGTTGACACACACCTGTAATCCCAGCATGAGGAAAGTGGAAACACAAGGATTAAGAGTTTACCCTCACCTATACAAACTATTTAAGGCAGCCGGGGATACATAATACCCTTTCCAAAAGAATGCTTTCAGGACCACAGACACAGAAAGTGACTTCTGAAGGTTACTTCTTGATTGATTTAAATCCATCTGCCTCTGCCTCCTGAGTACTGGGATTACAGATTTGTACCACTACACCTGGTAATTTGAAGAATACTTCTTGCCAACAGGAATAGCTATGTAGACTTTTATTGACCATCCAGTCCCTAGCTATGAGGCTGTGAGGGTTAAGCAACAGCAAACTAACAATAAAGTTCCCTATGAACACAGCCCTAAAAAAAGATCAAACCTTACCCAAGCCATGGTAACAAATGTACAGGGCATGCTTACCTCTCCCTCAGATTTCACACCCACCACCTTGCCATTCTCCATGATGATGTCATCCACAGGTTTGTTCAGCATATATGTTCCCCCATAGATGGCACTTAATCTGTTGTAAAGAAAATGATTGGGTAAGTCTTCTTAGGAGAATGGGGACCAATCTATTGTATTCTCCTCACCCTACCAGTGAGATAAAAAAAACTGCCCAGGGGCTGGAGAGATGGCTCAGCAGGTTGAGATCACTGACTATTCTTCCAGATGATCTGAGTTTGATTCCCAGCATCCACATGGCCCCTAACAACTGTCTGTAACTCAAAAATCTGACACCAGGGGCTGGAGAGTTGGCTCAGTGGTTAAGAGCACCGTCTGCTCTTCCAGAGGACCGGGGTTCAATTCCCAGCACCCACATGGCAGCTAACAACTGTCTGTAGTTCCAGTTCCAGGCAAACACCAAGGCAAATAAATAAATAAAATAAAGTTTAAAAAAAAAAAAAAGAAAAGAGCCAGCTCCCAGGGAAGCCCAGACTCAAGGTTCTGGGGTATTAGACTTAGTCCCAGTACTATCAGGAGCTGGGGAAGCTATGTTCATCATGATCTGGTCCTTTACTTTGTATTTCACTTACTTTTTTTAAATATTTATTTATTTATTATGTATACAGTATACAGAGGAGGGTACCAGATGTCATCATAGATGGTTGTGAGCCACCATGTGGTTGCTGGGAACTGAACTCAGGACCTCTGGAAGAACAGTCAGCATTCCTAACCTCTGAGCCATCTCTCCAGCCCCCTTCACTTACTTTTTTATATTCACTATTTTATGTGTATGTGTTTTGTTTGCATGTCTGTACACCACATGCATAGTTGGTGCCTGTGTAGGTCAGATAAGGGTGTTGGATTTCCTAAAACTGCAGTTATGGTCGATTGTGAGCTACCACGTAGGTATTGGAATTTAACCTGAGTCCTCTATAAAAACAAGTGCTCTTGGGGCTGGAGAGATGGCTCAGTGGTTAAGAGCACTGTCTGCTCTTCCAGAGGACCCGGGTTCGATTCCCAGCACCCACATGGCAGCTAACAACTGTCTGTAGTTCCAGTTCCAGGCAAACACCAAGGCAAATAAATAAATAAATAATAAATAAATAAAGTTTTTTTAAAAAAAAGACAAAAAACAAAAACAAGTGCTCTTATCTGCTGAGCCAACTCTCCAGCCTCTACTCTGCAGTTCTTAAAAGATTTATTTATTAAGTATACAGTGTTCTGTAATGCATGTATGCCTACAGGCCAGAAGACGACACCAGATGTCATTATAGATGGTTGTGAGCCACCATGTGGTTGCTGGGAATTGAACTCAGGACCTCTGGAAAAGTAGCCAGTGCTCTTAACCTCTGAGCCATCTATCTCTCTAGCTTTTCTACTCTGCATTTTAATGCACTACAGCTGTGCCCCTATTACTCAGGGATGGAGCAATGTACATGAAAATTAGATAAGAGGGGCTGGAGAGATGGCTCAGAGGTTAAGAGCACTGATTGTTCTTCCAGAGGACCTGAGTTCGATTCCCAGTAACCACATGGTGGCTTACAACCATCTAGCATAACATCTGGTACCCCCTTCTGTATACTGTATACATAATAAATAAATATATTTAAAAAAAAACACCAATTCACATAAAATAAAAAAAATATTAAAAAAAAAAAGAAAATTAGATAAGAAAGTAGGAGATGCCACAAAAATTACTCAAGGAGGTGATTTCCATTCTTGGCCTTACATCTTTTATTTCATTTTATTTTGGTTTTTCAAGACAGGGTTTCTCTGTATAGCCTTGACTATCTTAGAACTCACTCTGTAGACCACTATGGCCTAGAATTCACAAAGACCTGCTTGCCTCTGCCTCCCAAATGCTGAGAAGTTTGTACCACCACCCCACATATTGACCTTAGTCTTACCCAGTAATATCAGATGAAAAAATATAGGCCCTCACCTTGCAAAGCCCTGGGGTAGCTCACCGAGGCCATAGAGTGGGTACAAATATGGACTCTTGCCATACCGGGCCAAGGACTCACTGTACAACTTGATGCGGTTAATAGTCTCAAGACAGGGCTGATCCAGATAGCTGGGGAACAAGAGAAGATGCTTTGACAGCAGGACCCCTGCTCACCTTCAAAGACATATTCCAGCCTTCCCACCACCCTTTGTTACCTGGATGATATGTATCAAATGAAAGAGAGGAATGGAAATGTAACAGGTGGGATTGCAGACAAGTAAAAGGGATACAAAGGGTGGGCAATGGATAAAGCAGACAGGTGTGGAAGGTTAAGGTGTGAGCCAGACAAAAGGGGCTCCCTGCCACTAGCCAGCTTTCCCCTCACTCATCAGTGCGGTAGAGCGCCAAGGCGTGGCCAGTGAAATCAATGACATCTTGGCCCAGATCAAACTTCCGGTAGACATCACGCATGCTGGTGGTCTGAGGGTCGACACCCTCAAAGGTTTTGGGGTCATTCTCATCAAAGTTTGCCACAAACACCAAGAATTTGCGGAAGCGTCGTTTTTCAAACATTCCCATCAGATCTAAAGGAAGGGTATTGAGAAGACCCTTTGTATTAGATAGACATAAAATTCCTCTTTCCACCAGAGCAGGCCAGGAAAGTTGTGCCCTGGCTTCTACCAAAGCTCAGTCATATAACCCTGCCCCACCCTTTTTGGTGTGTTTTCCTATTTGCAGGACGAGGCCCTCCCAGCTCTACTTGGGGATATTAAAGGGGTCAAGTGGGCCCTCTGCCAAAAAGAAAATATTTCCATGGGCTTCCTTTCTGGCAACTTGCCAGGTTGGGTAGGTAGTACAGTTCAATAAAGGTACTATGAAGCAAGTGGCCTCTGGTACCAAATGGAGCTAAGATTAGGCTTAGGCAAATGGGAGCCTTTTGCCTAACTATCGAACTAATCTGCATCCTTCTGTCCCATTATTCTCTAGTTAAGGAAACTCATACTCACTAGAAGCCAAGGCCTCAGTCTCAGTGGATGGTACTTTGTAGATCTTGCCTCCTTTATATACAAAGCTGCCCTCTACCACCTTGAAGTCCAGATAACGAGTCACTTCTGTATACAGAAGCATCTTTACCAGCTGACCTATGTCCAGAAAGGGGGGGGGGCAGCATGGATGAGACACAGCCACAACATCAGTGGGACTCCCTTCAAAACCTCTTAGGTGTCTGACTGACTTTATTCTGGAGCTCCCTCTTGACCCTCCCCTCTTATGTTTCCAACCACTACTACCTCCCAATCACCATACACATTATCTTCTTAATCTCCCTCACCATTGGCCATGAGGAATTTGGGGATCAAGTCAACGTTCCAGTCTCGTCCTCGGCCCATTGACTCAGGGGGCCCTTCCAGCAATTGAAAGCGCTTATATAGCTATAAGCAAGCAAGAAAGAAAAATGTCAAGGACCACCCATCCCTCTCCCACTCTTCTGCCTAGCACCTGGGAAGTACTTCACCCCCTTGTCCTTATGTGAGAGACTAACAAGGGGTCTGGGTCCAAACCCAGGTCCATGAAACCTTACCTCCTCCAGGGGTGTGATGGAAGAGCTCTCACCCCCATAGTAGGGGTTCCGGTCCATGTGCAGCACCTTCTTTCCATTCACAGACATGATGCCAGACAGGATGCATTCCTGGGAGAGGGGTGGTATTTGCAGCTACACTCCGATCTGCCTTCTGACCTACATCCCTGATTTGTCCCTGACTCTAACCCACCACAAATTTCATAATGTAAAGCCTAGACTCTTCTAGCACCTAAAATTGGGGAGAGGGAAGATGGCATCATGTGATATTTGCTCTATTAGCCTTGTTGGGTAAAATGGTGAACTACTAGAAAATTAAAGGAGACTTAGGGAGGCAGAGCTTCCAGGGAACCCAAGGGCAGTTTTTTAGTCAAAAAAGTATCCACCTGCTCTAAGCCCACAAAAAAGATAATTCAACAAATCTGGAGAAGAACCAATTCAAAGGGTCTTTGAAAAGGAAGGCCAGTCCTTGGAATCCCAGGCCCCACCCTGGGTTGTTCCTCCTTCAAAGGGCAGGATTCCCTGATCCTTCTGGCCTATCTACTGGTCCAGAGTCAGGGTGCAAACCAACAAGATTTAGAGAAAGGGGGGAAGACAATCACCCCACCCTCACCAGTCAGTGTCACTAGCTCAAGGACAAAGGCCTGAAATCTCTCTGGGAAACCGGGTGGGGTAGAGGTAATGTGGTAACTACCCCCACACACCTTGCCCGACTACTGCTGCTTCTGGAACATTCCTTGGGTTCCCCCTCCCCTCCCAAAAGGCAGAAAGGCAGGATGAAAGCCCCCATATCCATACCTTCATACTCCATGCCCTAGTGTAATCATCACAAAATGGTAAAGGATGCTAATCAAGAATTCTAATCAAGGATGCTAAGCAGGTGATGAGTGCAGGCAAAGGGTGTGGGCTGGGTGCAACCAGTATAGTGGGGGAGGTGGGAGTTTCCCCCCACCCCCCGTCAGTGACACAGATAGGCAAGATGAAAGGGGTCCAGGTTTAAGACCAAGGGTGCGGAGGTACAGGCTGAATGGGAGCCCTCTAGGGAGAGTCAAGAACGAACATGGCATCGCAGTAAATATTCTAGGGTGCGGTAGTGGGGTGAGCGCAGGGTTGGCTTTGCCAGGACCAGAGCCAGGAAAGCAATGATGGGAGAAATGAGCAGGGTGGCTAGAGCTCAGCATTACCGCGGGCGATGAAAAAGGTATGATGCAGGGCTATAAGCGCCTGAGGTGGCACTTACGGTAAGACCTGTTCCAAGCACAATCACATCATATTCCTCGTCCATGGTCAGGCCTTGGTACCAGCGACCACTCGGCTCCTCCTCTTCCTTCACAACAGCCACTGCCGCTACGGCCGCACTGAACCAAAGATGGCGGCTAGCAGCCGTCCCCTCCCACCCTCGATCCCTCCGCCCCGTCAAAGAGTCCCTTTCCCTCCTCGGGCCCTGCCACGCCCAACCGAAATTACCGTTTCCCTCTTGTTTTCTAGAAAGGCTTCTGGAACCCGAGTCCCAGCACCAGCACGACTCGCGTGGCAACGCCGGCCTTCATGAGCCCAAAAAATACGGGGAGGGGCGGATCTGCGGCAGGTGCTGTGTCCCAGGAAGGATCCCTGCGCGGGAGTCGCGTGTGCCCCGCCCCGTCTCGCCCTATTCAGTACGCTCCCATCCCGACCCCCTGGGAGAAACAGCTAGGCCCAGTGGTGTTTCTTTGCCACTGCCAGTATCATTGAAAGAGCTGCTATTGTCAGGACTCCTCCCAAACCCAGGAGAAATAACAGGTCTCTACCCTAACTCGTTAGAGTATCAGCTAACTGAAAACTCTCCCACCCTTCCCCTCTGACCTCTTGCCTGACAGGACTACAACCGGGAACTCCTTCCCCTCAGTCAAGAACAAATCTACTGGGGGCTGGAGAGATGGCTCAGCGGTTAACAGCACCGGCTGCTCTTCCAGGACCCAGGTTCAATTCCCAGCACCCACATGGCAGCTAACAACTGTCTGTAGTTCCAGTTCCAGGCAAACACCAAGATAAATAAATAAAAGTGTTTTTTTTAAAAAAAAAAAAAAAAAAAAGAACAAATCTACTGTCAAATGCAAAAACAAGTCACAGGAAGCCAAAGCCCAACACATGGCAACAAGTCTTTATTTTATTAGGAAGGAAACAACAGAGCACCCCCACCCCTACCTCTTGACAGGCAATCCTAGTAGGAACAAGCCAGAAACCCAGTAAGCACACTGCTCACCAGTCCTTGTTGGAAGTGTCTTCCTTTTCAAGCCACAGAAATAAATTCCAGTGTATGATGTATAAGTGTACCACTCATTCTTAACACATCACCCAAAAAACACAACAGCCAAAGTAGATGGAATAAGATTAAGTAGTCTTTCCACACCTCTCGAACTCAAGAACTTTAAATTCATTGCTCTTGCTGGAGGCTCCATAAAGCTTGGGGAGTGAGCATTAACTTCACAAAAGCACTACAAACATCAAGGGATAGTAGCAGAGGGGCAAGAATAAATAAAGGGGAAAAAGGGAAAGGGAACACTATAATTAATGTCCCTCCCCCTACTGATGATGGAGCCTGGAATATTTGTCTGATATCTATGAAGAATATATACACTTTGTTGGTAGAGATGGGGGACAGTCCCAGGGAAGTCACTAAGCATGTTGAAGAGGAGGCAAAACAGACTGAAGGTAATGTACAGTTCATGCTATAATAGGAAAAGGACAAACCCTTCCATCCACTGTGCCACAAAATGGAAACATGACAATCTAGACACCAACACTCCCTCAATCTCTCTCTGGCACAGGTCACACAATCTGTGTCAAAGTGATGGTGGGGCCCTTGTGGTCATCAAAGCGATCCATGGTCTTGAGGCTCAGTATCATGTGCAGTCCATAGGTGAAGATGAAAAGCATGAAGAGGGTGGTGAGCAGCCCCATCCAGATGCCTGGGGAGAAGAAGCCAGCACAGTCGCTAGCATAGGAGAACTGTTCACCCGTCACATTGAAGGCCTGGATCTAGGAGACACATACATATGGATCAGAAGAAACCACAAATTTCTACAGACAGCAAAAGGATGGAATTCTCAGCCACATGCTCTGGGCCCTTCTTCCCTCCCCTTACTGCCACCAGTTTGGGGCCCATCCCCCTTTTAATACCTGGAAGTCATGAAGAGTCATCTCCCAGAGTGAGGGCACGTTGGTCACAAGGAGATTGCCTTTCTTGCTCAGACTGCTGACATACTCACAGTGGAAAGAATAGATGCTGGGTCCTGTGACTTGGGAAACATTGAAATGGACAACAGAGCCATTGCTGTGGATTTCAAGTCGTTCCATGGTAAACCAGTATCGGGCAGACACTGGGTAAAAACGATTAGCCAGAATGAACCTGGGAGGTGAACACAGCTGAGATGAATAGAAAAGAATGGAGACATACCAGCCCAGCTATACATTTCAGTCACCAGAACTTACCTGAACGTCACTGTTGTACGAAAGAGTGATTCATAGGTCAGTGAAAGCCTGTGGGACAAGGCAGAGGGGTGCTGTCAGGCTCTAGAAGGACCTTGAGTAAGGTCTTCCTCAGGTTGGCTCCAACCTAAGCTGCCCTAGGTCCATCCTTACAGTCACCTGCCAATACAGTGTCTCCATTTAGCAGATGAGAAAACTAAGGATCCAGTTATAACCAAATCAGGAGCAGTTGGGGGTCAGCACCTCGGATATTCTACAATTTAGGATTCCTTTTTCTGGTTCTCCTGAGTCCCCTGGACCTCTTTCAGCCCCTTCCAAGGGCCATTCAGCTGCCTGCTGAGGTTTCAGGAGAAAGAGACCTAGAACTGGTTTTGGCAGTTGGTCTGCTATTTGCCCACATGCAGTCCTAGGAGTGGAGCTCAAAGAAGAGCCAGGGTCCCAAAAGACTATGTGATTGTAATAACCCTGAATTCAACAACCAAGAAAAAGCATGGGAAGGCAAACTTGTGAGAGGCTCACTCTCCAGTAACCTCCCAGCAATATCACCCTGTGATACAATCTCCAACTTTTTGGTGAACATACCACACAAAGACCTTCTTCACCCCAAATACATAAACACTTGTTCCTACATCCTTGCCCTGTACTGGGCTCACAGTATATGTAATAACATAGTCCTTCCTTCCCTACCTAGTACCCTTACATGGCAAAGGAGTCGTTCCAGAAGGAGCCAGTCAAGTTAAGATTTTCCACACCAAAGGTGAGGGATGTCAAGTCTTTCCACTCGTCTTTGTATGCCACAGAGAAGTTTTGTGCCCAGAACAGGATCCTTGGGGCAGTGTCATTGTAACTCACAGGAGGATGGATTGCAAGTGATGTCACCTGAGTTTGAAGCAGCTGTCGACCTAGACCCTCAGCCACCATGGGTACATCACGGACCACCTGCAGAAACATCCAACAAGTCCTCTCTCAACAGTCCTAAAAACAAAGCCTAACCCCCTATAACCGTCTCCCTCCTCAATGGCTAACCTGTACACCATCTGAAAATCCCTAGCCCTAATGTTTTGATCTTCCTAAACTTATGATCACTTGCAGCAACTGTGCATGAACACTGTCCAGTGGCTCACAAGCAAGATGGAAAGAAAGACCGTGTGGATAGAGGAAGCAATTCTTTGTCCACTAATCCCCAAACTGAGGACTCCTGGGAGGCCCTGCTTGTGACATCTCCAGGCACACTCACACTTACAACCCCATACCCCGGGGCCCCTGCTAGAAGAGTACGTACTCTAGAAGGGCGGACTGCAGTAAGAGCTGCGGTGTAAGGAATATCTTCAGACTTGAGTGTGCTTAGTACCTGTCCAATGACTTCATCTGAAGAGTGACAGGAAAACAGACAGCCAAGTCACCAGGTAGCCTGCTTAAATAAATACTTTCCACTGTCTGCTTTAGAGACCTTCTAGACCTTGAGAAAATTAGTGCTGTTAGTTTCCACTCATGACCCCTAAAACCAGTTATTTCTCCTCCTACCCCCTCTGCCAGTCTCTCTGGGGACAATTGTAGCCTCAATCATTGACTCTCTAATTCGAAGTCCAACCTAAGTGAAATAAAATATATAGTGATATAGAAAACTCAGTATCTACCCAACCCCCTTTCCAATGCAAATAGACTGTTCTTTACTACAAAGACAAGTCTTCCTAATTGTTTTATATAATGTTACTGGTCCATTAAATCCAAAGATTTGTTAAACCTATGCAGAAACTAGATTCCAGGGCTCTTTCATAGGGGATTACAAGGCACTTCTGTCAAGTGAAGCTGACTACAGAAGAACATGGCCAGGCAGCCAACCACTATGTTCTTGCTCATCTGTCAGCTATCTAAGAAACAGGGGGGTCACCCTTTTAGTGAGGAGAAACTAGTTCTATTTTCCTGACGCAATAGCAAGATAAGGAGATAAGTCCTCTGGGACCACACTCACCGTTGCCTGTGAGGACCTCCCTGGGTGCCATCAGACCAGAGCTATGGATAAGAAAGTGAGAGAACCTCAGATTGCTTTTCCCTCAGGTCCAAAGAGCTTGCCTGTTCAGTTCTCTGAAACGCACTACCTTTTCTCAGCCCTTCCAGCATCTCCTTCCCCAATAGCCCTACGCACTAAGCCTGTGCACTTCAGCAGCAGCTAGCCTCTGTACCCTATATTTGCTTCAGTACCCCTTCCTGGAATCCCATTAATTCCCCTTTTCCCACTTTGCAGGTACAGTCCCTGTCTTCAGTTCTATAAAGAAAGCCTCAGTGGGTGAAGATGTTTTCTACAAATAGAGGGCCATGTCTGCCTCATTTCTGGAGGTCCAATAGGCATAACTCAATAGTGGATACTTTTAAGTCACAGCCTGACAGGAAGTCTTTCCTGTCTCTTCTGGGCATACAAGGAACTTTCCTGAAGAGTCTCAAAGTGGTGAACAGGGGAATATTATCATCTTTGGCTCAACTCTGCCACCAAAGCTCAGAGCCCAGGACCTTACCCATCTTTTAAAGTGCAAGGCTAGAGGCTGTGCCACCCAGGCTGTACCTAGCTGTGTAGGGCAGACGGATGAGCAGCAGGGCAGGGAGGCTGGCATTGAGCTTTAGTTCCTTTAGGGTAGCTAGATCCACATGCAGGGGACTAGCTCCAAGTTTCTCCTGTAGGTAGGTGGTCAGAGTGCTGACTGCATACCAGTCCACAGCAGGAAGCACCAGTGAGGAGGGGGCCAAATCCAGGGCATTCTGAAGGTAGGAGAGAAGTGGAAAGCAAAGTAAGCCAGGGAACAATGGGCCTAATAACCCCTAAAAACCTTGCCTAGAAAGCCATACCCCACAGGGATCTCACAGTGTGTCAGAAAGTAAATGGCCCACAAATGACACTCATATCCCAATTCCTCTACCTCAAAGCCTCTGATCCTCTCTCTGGGAGAGAGAACACAGAATGTATTGTCTGTCCTCTTAGCTGGAGGTTGTGAGCAGACCCTTACCTCCAGGTTAGAAAAGGCACTGTCTTGCTTATTTCCAAAGACACCACCGTATGCTGTGAAATCCTCAATGCTTAGCTATAAAAGAAGCAGAAGAGATATCCTAGGACGCTGGGCAAGAAGCAAAGACTAAGGGTGTGTGTGGGGTGCAGGGATGGAGATTCTCATGTAAAAATTCACTACAAGTCAGATTTGGGGGAGAAGAGTGAACCACCAGTGCTTGTGGTGGGGGCAAGTGGAAGGCTCACTCTTTCTTCCCCAGCACTCTGAGGGCAGAGTGACAAGACATTGAAGGTGGTCATAGGGTTGGGAGATCTATGGACAGCTGAGTCAGCCAGTAAGACCTGGGGAGGTAAAAGGGAAGCTGAAGAAGAGGAAGAAAACAACAAAGAACATTCATTGCATGCCTCAAAGAGGGAAGTAGGAGTCAGAGCAAGAGAGAACCTCTATGTCCAGTTTAGACAAGATCTTTTTTCAAGGGAAGTCCTTGATCCACCATTTTTGGTGGGTGTTAGGAGAGAGGAAGCTATCAGAACACAATGGAGGAAACTGTGACATCTGGATTCCCAGGACCCTGGTAACTCCAATCTCATGCCCTTACCTCTACAAATCTACAAGTATCTTAGCCCTCCTCCCTTCAACTCCCAGCTAGTTTCCTCTGGGTTTTTCCAGTTAGGCCCAGAGGGAATCTTAACCTCTGGCTGTAACCTAAACTCGTTGTGTTTAGTATACATAAGCCCAGCCTCCTCTCCTTCTATACTTATACTCTGTAGTACATATGCAGGGCTTTGTTATACTCAGAACTGTCACAAACCTTTCCCCTTGTGGCTCCATCTCTGGGTGACCTAGTAGATCATCTTGTACCCTTTAACTCACTCACTAGGCTCCAGTCCACAAGCATTTCCTAGCCCAGGGCCTTTACACCTGCTGTTCTCCTGCCAGTAATGTCCCTCCTCAGAAGTCATGTGATTCCCTCCTGCTAACAAGATGTTACCTTCTGAGACCCTGCCTGATCACATTATCTAAAAGTGTCCTTCTTTATTGTGTTGTCTTAGCTTGCTTCCTTCTCTTAACTAAAGGACTGACATCAAATCATGCACCAACTTAGCTATTTTTTAAAGTTTTTAGAGACAAGGTCTCTCTGTGTAACAACTCTGGCCGTCCTGGAACTTTCTCTGTAGACCAGGCTGGCCTTAAACTCACAGAGATCCACCTGCCTCTGCCTCATGAGTGATGAGATCAAAAGTATGCACCACCACTGCCAGGCTCCAACTTAGCTCTTAACCACTTGCCTTCACAATAATGTCTACTTCATAACACATACTAATCACTCTATCATTGGCAAAGAGGAAATATTCTAACATTGGGAGACTATGGCTAGAGGATTTATGTAAATTACTTCTCTTAGTCCCCGGATAAAGGTGGCTATCTTCATTTTACACTTTGTAGAAACTGTGGTTTATAAAGATTATTCCAAATGCCCCAAGGCTGAAACAAGTGGTAGGACTGAGTTCCAGTCTGACTTGTTAGAACCTTTCAAAAGGACTATTGACCAACATAATCACCACCAGTAGCAGACACAGCAACAGAAGGAGGCCACAAACAGAATGAGCCATCTAGGCCACTAAAGAGGAACAGACAAGCCGAGACTTGACATCCTCCTGAACAAATAATCTTAAACTGTGCCAGAACCTTCTCAGAGTCCACATTCTTGCTCTGGGTACACACACCTGGCATGAAAGGAAAATAAAATGCTAGCTCAGTACAAAACTGGGTCTGAGACTCTCAAGCTAGAAGCAGTGTGTTGTGCTATCTCCAAATCTGTACCTTCATTTTACTTCTTCAACATTACTTTGCTTAGCATTTAAACCAAGAAAATGATGTCAGTTGAGCACAGTACATATAACAGGCTAAATAAGGGATCATTTTTCAGTTACTCCTAATATAATTCTGACAGTTAAAAATTACAATTCTGCCAACCATTAGCTATTGGGCAAGTCACTGATCTTCCCCCAAGGCAAATCTTCTCATCTGTGAAATGAGTAATAATTCCCACCATGCTACAGGACACCAGAAAATAATGCTCAGTACTTAGTATCTGATGTTTGACCCCTTGCTTCCTTAAATAAAGTCCCTGCCATTTCCATGTGTCTCCTGTTCCCACTGAAGCATCTCCTATAGGTCTTCTCAAAAATCTGGCCATATTTGCCTACACGTGGGGCAAGGTCACTATAGCTTCACCTGGAAAATGGGCAGTGGGGGTGGTGTGGGGTCTGCTTCCCAATGACAAAGCCATAGCAGACTGGGGCAGACTCACCTTGTCCTGCAGGAACAGCAGTACATTGCGGGGGCCCAGCTCCAGGGCAGGGTCTAAGTAGGTAGAAAGCTGCATATCGCTGGTGATATGGCCCTCATGTGTGTCGGCTACAGGAGCCCACAGATCCCTAGAAGTGAACAGAAGAAAAACTGTCATATGTGATTGCGTGGCTTGAGATCCTAAACCCATGGGCGCCAGGCTTCACGTGGGGCCCTGAGAACTGAACACTGGCCATCATGGAGCAAGCCCCTGAGTATGAGACAGTTTCCATCTGGGCCTCGAAGCCCATGGCCAAAGACAGTCCTGGAGTTCAGCGAGAACGACTCATTCACCGCGGCGCACAACATGGCTCTCATGAACCCCACCTGGCCCGACTCAACTCGGTCCGGCCCAGTCCGACCCGACCTGGCCCGACCCGCTCACCGGTCACTCGACCACAATACTAGTGGCACCTGCTGCTCCGCGGCCACTGCCGCCGCTACTGCCACCAACGACAGAGGCAGCCACAGGACCGGGGCCCGTCGTGTCCCCATCCTCATCTGAGATACCACTGCTGCCGCCATCATAGCCCCAGTCTTCAGTGCCTGAGCCTGCAAGGCCGATGCAGATCAGATGACCGTCACCTCCGCCCTAGTCCCGCCCCCATGGATCTGGGAAGAGGGGGGCTTCTCCCGTACTCTCGTGTGATTGGGCCAAGATTGTGGCACTCATGACCATTCCTTCTCACTGATTGGCTGTACGCGTCTTCAGTCGCGCACACTCATTGTGAGAAAGGAGGCGGGACCAAGCGCTACCGGCTGCTACCTGCTTCAGCTAGGCGGAGTGATTCTATAGAACTCCATTCTTTAATAGTTGCTGCTTTTTTTATTGTTTTCGTCTTAAAATCATAGGAGTAGATCTTTTTCTAAAGATAGACCCTCCGTCTAGTACAGATAAAAAACTGCAATCCCTTAGAATAAGAAGAGGGTCCACCTACCATCAGGGGAAAAACAGCCAGAACTTAAAATGGGCAGGTTGGAGGAGGTACAAAAGAGAACAGTCACAGCTTCAGAGAGGAGGGGAAAACCCAGGCGGTAGCCGGGACTGAAGGACAACATTAAGTAACAATATCAGTGTCGTTTGCCACTAAAAGGCAGGTAATATGATGAAAGCAAAAACACTTTCTTTTTCCTTTACCAACATTTGCCAGTTTCTGCAAGGACGATCCCACTGTAAATCAGGGGAGACTTTGCATGGGAGGATTATCCTTTGTGGTTTACCTGGGAGGAAGGACTGACAGCTATAGAGTCAGAAAATGAAAGTCACTGTTACAAACAAATTGACTTTTCTGGATTTTTTTTCTTTTCTTTCTTTTCTTGAAACAACAGTTGTGGTATGAATAAAATTCACTATGCAAACTTCAACCTTTCAAGTTCTAGGATTCCAGCTGGGAGCAACCAAACGTGCCTACATTTCTGTGCTAGTTTTATTCCTTGGTCTGTTTATTATCTTTACAAATACTAAATTCATTCTCACAGTACTTCAAAAGGAAGGAAGAGTACAACCAAATCTTGAAATTTTTAACTATGTGATTAATCTAGGACAGTAATTCTCAACCTTCGAGTCAAAACCCCCAAGCAATTATAAATACATCTTAATTTGGAAACAGTCTTTGCACATGTAATCAGTTTATAATAAACTAATTCTGACTGGTAAAGTCAGAATGTGAAAGGATGGGCCACAGTCTGATGGTTGGTGTCATTATAAAAAGGGAAATTTTCTTGGTGGTGGTGGATACCTTTAATCTCAGCACTCAGGAAGCACAGCGTGAAATCTTTTGAGATTTCAAGGCCAGCTTGGTTTACAAGGTGAGTTCCAGGACTGCTAGGGCTAGGCAGAGAAACAGAAACGGAGAAACTTTGTCTTAAAAAACCAAAAGCAGGGAGAGAGAAGAGAAAGTAAGAGGGAGCAAGAGGGAGGGAAAAAAATGACTTACTTTTTGCTTGTCTGTGACTGATTTCACATAGCCCAAGATGGCCTCAAACTCACTATGTACGTAATTATGACTTAGAATTCCTGGTCCTCCTGCTTGCACCTAAATGTTATACTCCACTATACTAGGCAAAGGAGGAAGACATAAATGCAGACAGGGAAGAAGAACAGATGAACACAGACTGCAGTGATGCAACTACAAGCCAAGGATATACAAGGATTTCTGACAAAACCAGGAGAGAAGAGAAGCAGGAATTAATTCTCTCATATAGAACCTTCAGAACAAACTTAGCTCCACAACACCCTGATTTGTTACTACTAGTCTACAAAATTAACTGAAAAAAAAACTTGTTTCGTTTTAAACTAGTTAGTTTGTGGCAATTTGCTACAGCACTCTAGGGAACTGATACACTGTTTATTTGGCATATCTCCTAGTAAAACAAATTCGAGAAGAATGTTTGTTGGGTCAGGTGGTGATAGTGGTACATGCCTTGAATCCCAGCACTTGACTGACAGTAGAGGCAGGCAGATCTCTGTGAGTTTGAGGCCAGCCTGGACTAACAAAGCTAGTTCCAGAACAGCCAGAGCTACACAAAGAAATTCTGTCTCAATAAACCAAAAAGTAATAAACTTATCTAGACATAGTGGTACCTGCCTGTGACACCAGCACCTGGAGGCAAGAAAAGTTCAAAGCCAGCTTTGGCTATGTAAGGAGTTCAAGGCCAGCTTGTGCTATGAAAGACCTTGTCTCAAAATTAAAAAAAAATACAAGAGTAGCCAAAAGGTTGTGGTACATGCTCATAATCTCAGTGCCTTGGAGGCAGAGGCAGGTTGATCTCTGAGTCTGAGACCAGCCTGGTCTACAGAATGAGTTCCAGGAGAGCTAGGACTACAGAGAGAAACCCTGTCTAGAAAAGAAAGAAAGAAAGAAAGAAAAAAGAAAGAAAGAAGAAAGAAAGAAAGAAAGAATAAATACAAATTAATTAATTAAATAAAATAAAAAATGTTATAAACCTTTTCAGGCATGGTGACACAACCATGTAATACCAGCATTGGGAAGGTAGTCAGGTGGATCAGGAGTTCAAGGTCATCCTTGGCTACATAATGAGTTCAGACACATTTGTACCAGTATATACGCAAAGACAGACATATTCCTGGGTTGGGGGAATTCCTATCTTTATTCAACATTTTTATTTCTTGATTTTTTGAAGGGCTGGAATTAAAACCAGGTACTCGGGGCCTCACACATTCTAGGTAAGTGTGCTATTATTGAGCCACATCTCCAGCCCTTTATAAGATTTTTTTTTTAATTTTCTGTATTTGTTTGCATGCATGTTTGTGCACCACATGTATGCCTGGTGCCAGTGAAAGTCAGAAGGAAGCATTGGATTTTCTGTAACTGGAGTTACAGATGATTGTGTGTTGTCACATGAGTGATGAGAATCAAACCTGGATCCTCTGGAAAAACAGCCAGTGTTCTGTTGAGCCATCTCTCTCACACCCACTCCTTTCTTTTTAAAGTCTTTTTTGTCATGCTTGGATCAAACCCCGGACTTCTCACATGCTAAGCACACACTATACCAGCTACAGTCCTTTGTTGCCATTGTTGTTTTGAGATAAGGTCTTGCTAGGTAGCCCTGATTGGTCTGGAACTGGCCATCCAGTTGAGGATGACTTTGAATTCTTCTGATCCTGCCTCTGCTTCCAGATTTCTGTGATTAAAGGTTTGTGTCACCATGCCTGGCTGAAGGTTATATTAATTTTTAATTTTTTGAGACAGGGTCTCAGGTAGCCCAGAAAGGCTCTGAATTTGCTATATAGCCAAGGATGATCTGAATTCCTACTCATCCTGCCTCCACCTCCAAAATGTAGACATTACTGGTATTTGTCATCATACCTGGCTTACTATTTGTTTGAAACAATTTCTTTTTTTTGATGCCTAGGCTGGTCTTGAACTTGAGTTCATCCTCCTAAGGGTTAAAATTATAGGTAGGCACCACCATAACAAACTTGGGGCTTTTGTTGTTTCTTTATCTTGCCTGTCCTATCTTTCTCTTACTTTTTGCTTCCCAATTGATAAAGGGTGCACAACTCTGTTCCATTATGCCCACCACCCATCATGATGCCCACCACCCATCACAAACGTACAGGGATGGGATTAAGTGACCATGATTGAAACTCTGAAAGCAGAAGCCAATATATTTCCTCCTTTAAGTTGATTTCTCAAAAGTATTTTGTCCCAGCAACAGAGAGCTCAGAAACCCATTCCTTGCTGGTAGGAATACAAACAATATAGCTACTTTGAAAGACTAGATGTTAGCTTCTAACAAAATTAAACATATTCCTGCTATATAATCCAGCAAGTATATTCCTTAGTACTTACCCAAAAGAGTTAAAAGCATATATTCATGAAAAAAATCTGCACAATGGTATTTAGAGCATTTTAAATCATAATTACTAAAATTTGGATGTATCCAAAATGTCCTTCAATGGGTGAATGGCTAAATAAACTAGTACATTTATACAATGAATATTATTCAATGCTAACAGGAAAGCACCTATAATACTATGAAAAGACATAGGGCAAACTTAAATAATAATCACTAAATAAATAACAAGCAATCTGGCAAAACTGCCAACTATGATTCCAAATTTGCCTCACTCTGCCTAAAACAAAACTGTGAAACAGTAGAAGGCCAGTAGTGGCCAGGAGTTTGTGGGAAACAGAGATGAGTAAAAGAAGTATAGTATTTATAATAGTAAAGCTACAATAATGGTGGCATATATCATTAGACATTTGTCAAAACCTATAGACTGTATTCATGTAAACTGTGGACTCAGGGAGATATGTGTTAATCCATGTGACAGATGTGCTCCTCTAGTGCAGAACTCTGGTGGTAGGGTAGACTTGTACAGGGTATATGGGGTATGTAGGAGTTCAAGATACTAGTTTTGTTGTGAATGTAAAACCATACTGAAAAAATGTATTTTAAGCATGTGGTGTAGCTTGGTGGTTGACTGCTTGCCTGGTATACAAGAGGCACTATTTTAAGTTATTTTTTAAGATTTATTTTTTTATTATTTATGTGCATGTTTGTGTGTAGGTGCCCAATGAAGCCAGAGGGCACTAAGTCCCCTAGAGCTGGAGGTGGTTGAGTCTCCTGACATGGAATAGAACCTGGGTCCTCCACAAAAGCAACAAGCAGTCTTTAACTATTGAACCAATTCTTCAGCACCCCTATCTATGTGTATATGTGTGTGTACACACATATATTTGGGCATGTGAGTGTTGCAGCATGTATGTAGAGGTCAGACGGATGACAACTTTCAGCAGTTCCTACTCTCTTTCCATCATGTGGATTCTGGCGACTTTTTCTTTTTGATAAAAGGGCTCATATAGCCCAGGCTGGCCATGAACTCACTATATGGCCAAAGACCTTAAACTTCACCTTACGATTGCTAGGATTATAGGCTTGCATCACCATACCACTAGTGAGGGGTGTATGTTTGAATAAAGGGAATTCAAACATAGGATGTAAGTTTCAAACTCCTAAAGAAATGTAGTTAGCATTTCTTCAGTGGATATAAAATAAATACATGAAAAGGGATTTACCCTTGGACCTAAATTGTATGGTTAGCTTTTATATGTATTCTCCTTCTGCGAAATGTTTTAAATTTTTAATTGTCCTCCCCTCCCTCTCTTTCCCAAGACAGGGTCTTACTGTGTAGCCCTGACTGCCTGGAACTCACTAGGTAGACTAGGCTGGCCTTAAATTCAGAGATAGTGGTAGTTTGGTGTGTTACTGTGGGAGCCAGCCTTGAGATCTCCTATGTTCAAGTCATGCCCACTGTGGCACATACATTCTTTCTGCTGATTGCATATCAAGATGTAGGACTCTCAGCTTCTTCTCCAGCACTATGTCTGCCTGCATGCCACCATGTTTCAACATGATTATAATGGACTAAACTTCTGAAGTTGTAAGCCATTCCAATTAAATGTCTTCTTTTATAAGAGTTCTTTGAACAGGTGTGGTAGCACAGGCCTTCAATCCCAGCACTCAGGAGGCAGACGCGGGATGGATCTCTTTGAGTTTGAGGCCAAACTCAAAATGAGTTCCAGGACAGCCAGGACTATCCTGAGAAACATGTCTCAAAAAACAAAAAAAGTTGCTGTGGCCATGCTGTGGTCTCTTTATAGCAATAGAAACCCTAAGATACACCCCAAATGCTGAGATTAAAGTAGTGCACCACCATACACATCTGATTTTCCACTTGAGACAGTCTCACTATGGAGCTCAAAGAGATCTGCCTGCTTCTGCCTCCCATGCTTGATATTAATTTTTTTAATCTCTCACTCAGTAACCCAGGCAAACCTTGAACACATGGCAATATTAACTGCTTTAGCCTCCATAGTGCTGGGATCACAGGTATGTACTACCATGTTTGACTTCATTTGAGGTTTTTTTTAAAAAAAATATTTATTCTTATTTTATGTGAATTGGTGTTTTGCCTGCATGTATAACTGTGTAAGGGTGTCAGATCTTGGAATTACAGACAGTTGTTAGCTGCCATGTGGATGTGGGGAATTGAACTCAGGTCCTCTGGAAGAACAGTCTGTGCTCTTAACCACTGAGCCATCTCTCCAGCCCTCACTTGAGGTTTTGAAGCTAGTTTATTAGTCTTGTTTTGCCACCATTATGAATCTCTACTCCTGCCACATTGTTATGGGGCTTACAGGTAATAAGGGAAGTCTTGAGTGGCCAGTGCACAGTGTGATCCCAATGTCAATCTACTTAAATAATCTCATTGTATCCAGGCTCAAGGGTCCTGTTTTCTTGTCCAGCAAGGTACTTCCCATCTACATTCCTACACAGAAGACAGAGGTATAGTGGCATAACACAAATATTTTATTACTCTGAAAACATGAAAATCCAAATCTCAGAACATAGGGGATATCAAGGCAAAAAGGTAGGCCCTGACATTGTGGGGGCCCATGGTCAGGTCTTGGGGACCCCTTTTCTGCCACATAGCAGAAACATCTAGTTAAGTTTAGCTGAGCTTGAATCCTGGTCAAGACTTGCTCTTGTCTGGAGGCCACCCAAGGACAAACATTGCAGCAGAAAAAGTTCAGGTGGAAGAATTACCTGGCCAGCAGCTATCCCTGAGGAGGTTGTGAGCAGCTCCTGGGCAAAGGTAGACAAGTGGTAGCCCATCCAAGGGGCCATTTGGGTCCTCTTTCTGCATCTATGAGTGGGACATCTATTCTTCTACTAGTTGTTCTACTGCCTGCTTTGCTCCTTTCCAACTAGCCTCTGAGAGATGTGGGAAGGAGGCCAGCCCATACCAAAATCTTCCTTTCTTCTCTACCAAGTATTAGGGATAGTCAAGGCTCTTCTTTTAGCCCAGGAGACCCAGAGGAGTCAGATGCTTCAGGATAAGAAAAGGTATCAAGGCTGGGCAATGGTGGCACACACTTTTAATTCTAAATACTCTCAAGGCAGAGGCAGATGGATCTCTATGAGTTTTAGGCTAATCTGGTCTACAAAGAGAGTTCCAAGACAGCCAAGGCATATAGAAAAACTCTGTCTCAAAACAAAACAGCACAAAAAAGTATGTATCCAGCAGAGATTATGAGCCAATCTATCTGAGTTAAAACCATCAGTCCATCTTCTAACCTCAGTTTTGTGCAGAGAAGAATCTCAAAGGCAGTACAGAGTCAAGCAGGATTGAGCAGGATGTGGCAAGTGTACCACCACTTGCCAAATCCGGGAGACCCAGTGCTCCCTTGGCTAAGGACTTCAGGGCACGGAATGGGCAGGCAAAGCCTATCTTCCAGGCTGGAAGTGGTTGTGGAGCTGTTCCGCCTGCATCTTCAGCCGCTGGAATTCCTCTTGAATGAAGTCTGTGAGGGCTTTCCGCATCTCCACCTGAGAGCAAGGATGGTGCTGGCCTGCACTCCTCAGAGACCATGGCTAAGGTACCCTGGAAGTCTGAGGGGCTGGGAAGGCCAAGGACAGCTAAGGGACCTTGGGTGGAAACTCACAGCTGACTTGTTTTCTGCCCGGAGTCGCTCAAGCACAGGGTGTGCACTGAAGGGCTTCCCAATCAGCACGGTGATTTTCTGTAAGGAAGCAGGCCATCAAGAATGACAAGGAGCCTATAGTTCCAGCCCAAACAATGTGGGGTATCAGAGCCATGCCCTGTCCGATGGATTTGGTGCTCCTGAAAGCCACTCTCCCTCTTCAAAACAGTTAGTTGGGTTTGGTGGTATACAAGAGACAGCCTAATCCTGGAATCTATCCTATCAATGATCTGTCCTGCCCCACCATACCCCCATCCCCACTTGCTTTTCAATTCCTATTCTAAAGGCCTTGCTTCCAAAAAAGCCCCACCGACCCCCTCCCCCCACACACACTACAGCAAATCCTCAACCAATCCTTTATAGTATGGGCTAGGAGACACAGGGCAGATATCAGGTAAGTAGTAGATGGACAGACAGACAGACAAGAGTCAGCAGTGTCTACCCACCTGTCCAAAACGGGGGAAGTAGGGTGGGCTATTAGGGAGAACGTCATTCATTCCTATAGCACAGTGGATAGAAAGTCAGCCATTGAGAGAAGCAATGTACCAGGGTACCAGAGAGAGCCCCAGGCACTTCTCTCAGCCATTCAACACACAATCCCCTTAAAAACATCCAAGGAAGTCCCCTCCCTACCTCCAGTCCCTGGCTCACCAACATGCCATAGTGGCAAGATGATGGGGTTTAGATGACACTCAGCAATCAGCCGTCCAATTCCTACATAGGAGAGAAGCAAAAGCATTGGTACAAGTTGGATCAAGCTTCCCTGCCAAACTCTGATCAGTGTCATTTCTACTGTCTCTCAATTAAAGACAAGTCCTTGACTCACTAACTGATATGGGAATGTCTTTCTGTATGCTATAAAATAAAGAGACTGTTTGGCCTATGGCGAGTACCTTAGAAATAAGTGGAGAAATCAGAGCATAGAAAGAGGAAGGAGGGGGCTGGAGAGATGGCTCAGAGGTTAAGAGCACTGACTGCTCTTCCAGAGGACCAGGGTTCAATTCCCAGCACCCACATGGTAGCTCACAACCATCTATGATGACATCTGGTACCCTCCTCTGTACACTGTATACATAATAAATACATCATTTAAAAAGGGGGGGGAGGAGGGCGGAGTCAGAGGAGAGATAAGACCCAGCCACCCAAGAAAGAGCATGTAAAAAAATGGGTAAGCCAAGGACCACATAGTAAGACAGATTAGTGAAAATGGGTTGAATTGAGATAAAAGAATTAGCTAACAATATGCCTAAGCCATAGGCCAAACACCATGAAATTAATATAAGCGTCTGTGTGTTTCTTTGAGAGTTTAAGATTGCTGGTCCAGATAAGCAGCAGCAGGCAGGTCCAACTGTGGGTCTAGTCCAAGTTAAAAACCTCTTTATATAACCACCAGTCCCCTTCTCATTGCTACTGACACACCCACCAAAGAGAGGAATGAAGCCAGGGACTCACAGGACCATCTTTGGATGGGGAACTTGGCTGTATCAGCTTGACTAGGAACACTTACCCCACTTGAAGCGCAGGAACTCAGAACTCATGTTTACTTTCCCTATTGAGAGAACACAGAGACAAGGCTTGGAGCCTTAAACCATGCATGCTGCAGGACCCTGACCAAGCACCCAACTGACCTTCTGGAAAGATGTGTACCCAGTCCCCATGGTTAAGCTTCTCCAAAATGAAGTCCATTCCTTTCTGGTAAACACCGTCTCCTGCAGAGAAAGGTTTGTTCTCTTTGATCCATTCTCTGGGGAAGATACCAAGCTCTGCAAACCTCAGTGAAGTGGATTCACACATCAGGGCTCACTCCTGATCCATCCTCATTAACATGGAGGCAACAGTTCACCACCTATAGTACCATTCATAGACACCTCCAACAACTATTTCCAAAGCCTATTTCTCCCTGCTATCCTGGCCCTTCACATTTTTGGTCTGATTGTATCTTCCTCTCAAGATGAGCATGGTGATTCATGCCTATAATCCCAGCACTTGGGAGGCTGAGGCAGGAGAGTTGCTATGAATTTGAGGTCAGGATGGGCTACAGAGTAATATCCTGTATCAAAACAAAGTCTCCTCAATCTCTTGGTGCCTGTTATGTGCAAATAGCACTTTCCTTCTCTTTTTTAAGACAGATATTACTATGTAACCCAAGCTAGCTTCAAACTCATGCAATCCTCTTGCTGCAGATTTCTTGGTGCTGGAATTACAGATATGTATTAAGACACCTGGCTAGACAGTATCTCTTACTGAAATGATAACCATGGCAACTCCTCAACCTATCTCTGCCCCTATGGCTTGCCCTGCTAAAACCTGCCCCCCTCAACATACAACCATTTGCTGGCTCCGGATCAGCTCCAGATCCTCTCTTTTCTTTGGATGCCACTGCTTCGACTTTCCTTGAGGTTTCTGGCCCAAGGTAGAATACTTTAGTACACAGAAAACACAGAAGAGACTGGGAAACTTTTTCCTCTAGCAAAACTCACTGGTATATACCCTCTGAATTTGAACTGGGAAGCAAAAAAAATAATATGTTTTTGAAAGAGCAGCTCACACTTTTTAGCTTTTGCAAATGCTATTTCTACTTCTGTAAAATTACTTTAGTGCTTAAAGATAAACCTACAAAGTGTTAGAGAAAAAGTGTTTGTTTTAACACAGAAACAGTATCACAAACTGTTTCAGCCACATGTATTAGATCTTTGCTGTCCTTGAAATCAATGTTTCATTTTCTAGTTTTTGTGTTATATTTTTTACAATGCTGAGGGTAGAACTCAGGGTTCTGTGCCAGCTAGGCACAAACTGTACCACTGAGCCACCTCCAGCCCTCAATTTCTCGGTATGTGTGTATGTGGGCACACACTTGTTTACATATATAAGCTTTTTTTGAGACATGGTCTCCACCTCTAGCCCAAGTTAGCCTCAAAGTCATGGTAAATCACCTACTTCCACTTCCCAAGTACAGGGACTATAGACATAGGCTACCATACCTACTGAGCTTTTTATGTTTGAGACAGGGTTTCTCTTCATAGCGATAGCTGTCTTGGAACTAGCTCTGTAGACTAGCATAGCCTCAAACTCACAGATTCAACTGCATCTGTCCTCTGACTGCTAGGACTAAAGGCATACACTACTAGGCCCAGTTTTTTTGTTTTTTTTTTTTAAGATAAGGAGTCACTACGTAGTCCTATAGTCTATAGTCCTGGTCAGTCTAGAACTTGCTGTGTAGATCAGGCTGACCTCTAATTCACAGCAATCCTCAAGTCCTTGCTTACTGAGTGATGTGATGGGATGGAATTACAGGCACATGCCACCATGTTCTTCTCCGATCTTGTTTTTAACTGAAATAAAATCTAGGTACAAATCAAAAAGAATAAATAGAACTTTAAATATAACTCAGAGGTACAGTATATGCCTAAAATGCACAAGTCTCTGTGTTCTGTCACCCAAACTGAAAACAAAAGAAAAAGAATGAAAATGGACACATACACACAAGACTTTTGAGTTTGTAGAGGGGGGAAGCTTAGAGTCAGGAACAGGTGTAAATTATCAGAATGCTGATGTATCAGAGCAAGACCTGGGAGAAAATGCCACTGTCATTCAGCAAGATGATGTACTCTCTGCTGGAATGCTTAGAAAGATGGAAATATAACCTCTTCTATTCTTCAGATATTTTTCACCTTTCTCTTCTCTAGCACCTGGCACATGACCCCTCACCCCTTTTGGTAATTTTTTTGGTTGTCTTTCCAGACAAACTTACTCTGTGCAGCTTTAGTTGTCCTGGAACATGCTTTGTAGACCAGATTGGCCTCAAAGTCACTGAGATTCAATTGTCTCTGCCTCTGGAGTGCTGGTTTTAAAGGCATATGCCTCTACTATCCCATTTATTTGCCCATTTTTAGACTTTTTCTTTCATTCTTTGCTTGAAAAGAAATCTGCTTTCTCAGAGAAAAAGGAAATATGGATCTGAATCCTAAATTTGTTCAAGGTCAGTCTATGACCTTGGACTTCTGAGCTCTGTCTGGAGAATGGGAATCAAGATAGCCTCTACTGGGGCTGGAGACATGGCTCAGCGGTTAAGAGCACTGACTGTTCTTCCAGAGAACCTGAGTTCGAGTCCCAGCATCCACATGGCAGCTAACAACTGTCTGTAATTCTAAGATCTGACACTCTTACACAGTTATATATGCAGGCAAAACATCAATTCACATAAAATAAAAATAAATAAATATTTTTTTTAAAAAAAGATAGCCTCTACTTCTAGGGGTTTGTGAAAGGTACTGAGTGTTCATTTAATTCCAGGCTCCTCACCCCACCAGTCTTTTTGTTCTCCCAGAAACAAACCCTTTGGCTTTCTATACATGTACCCCACTGCCATCATAAAATGATAGCACCACACTCCTCTCCCTGAGAGGAGTAGTAGATACAGAAGGGATGGCAAATAAAGCTTCCTTGAATTTTCATGCTAGATTTCTGGACAATCCTCAGGCAGCTGCAGAAAAACCTAAGAAGCCATCTTTCTCCTTACTCTCCGCCACTTATACTGTTATGCCATGGCTCCTTTGACTCCTTCTAAAACAGAGACACTGACCACCAGCTTCCTTACCCCTCAAGGGAGGCCTCCCAGAGGAGCAGCTCACCTCGACATACAGGCACACATTTGCCCAAACTGAAGAAATAGGAGTGCAGCTCCTTGGTGAAGCAGATGTCAGCAGCTGCTGGGGTCCTAGAGCAGCAACAGACCCAGTCATCCCTGCTTTCAAGAGTTCCTAGTCCATATCCCCAACTCTCCCCATGCCTGCCACCACTGTCATTCAGAATAAAGCTCAAGAGAAGGACCTGTGCCCCTCCCCACCCACCCGCCCTTCCTGGACTGCTGGATGCCACCTCCTGAGGAGGAAGGGAAATATGAGCAGAAATGGGTGGGCCATTTCAAGGGGCCTATTGCTCCTCACCAACGCATCAACTTCAGGTTCCAGATGTGGCGGAGTTTCAAGATCCCTAAGAAAAAGAAAGCCTCTGATGTAACATGGCCACTTCTACATTCCTTCTAAATTTCTGATATTCTGTTCAAACAACATTCCCTGGAGGAATCCTAAGGGGAACACAAAACTTTCAGCAGCTAGGCAGTATATCTCACAAACAATAGTTTTTCAAAGGGACTGGTGAGAAGTGAGTCTATTCTGTCTTGTGTTGTGGCCTGTTCTTGTTTTGTCTCCCTCAACTCAAGCACAGTACAGTACCCCAGAGATGAGGGTCATCCATGCAGGACTGGTGGTTGGAGACTGTGATGAGAGGGGTGGCAGGGCCTCGGTTCTCAATGAGCTCATATAGGACTTCCTTGTTGTGCACGGTGAGTTGGTTCATGTACTCTGAGAAGAGAAGTCAGTCTCAAGCTCTTTCTTGCTCATCTCTACATGCCCGAGGAAATCTACTTGGAGCATCTCGTCCTGTTCCTGTGCCAGAAGAAACCCTTCCACACCCCCAGTACCCAAACCAAAATCCAACTCTGGCCACTCTGAGGGCCTGTGACAGACTCTGCCTTAGCCTTTGGCCACTCACTCACTGGTCCAGAAGCAGCTGTAGGTGCCAACCAGGCCCATGACGACGCTGCTGGCTATGGTCCAGGTGAGCCGGGGCACCGCAGGGAACGGCCACTTCACGTGGAGGGGCATCTCCTCCAGTCCCGATCCCTCAGCCCGAAGGTACTCCTGCCCCAGACCAGGCCGAGAACTCGACTCAGGGGAGGGATCTCCAACAGACTAGCAGAGGGTTAGACTAAGGTCACCTCATGGGGCAGCTCAGAGCCTTCCTAGCACCGTTCTCTGGACAGAGAAGAGCAGCCACTATGACCAAGAGCCAGGGTTGCGCTGTGGGGAGCCACACGTACTAGGTGAGCACGTTTGAGTGGCCTCAGGGTCCGCGTACCCGCCGGAAATCGAGAGGAGAAAGGCTCCTCGCTTGTTGTCGCAAAACACGCCTAGGTCGCTTGACGGCTGCCGGGGACAGGTTTACGCCAGCCTCGCCCCGCCCTCTTCCCCGTCAGGGTCTTGGCAAGAGCCTGCGAGAAGCATCTCTTTGGTTCCTTAGTTCTTGTGTCTGTATGTGATCCTGAGGTCACGTTTTCCACCCAGATTAGCGCCCAGTAAACCTCAGAGGTTAACTTTTATCTGCTGCGCCCAGCACACAAGCCTCAAATTCACCATGTAACCTAGGCTGACCTTGAAGTCACAGCAATCGTCCTGCCTCTGTCTCTTAAGTGCTGGTATTATGTGGGCATCACAAGGGGAGAGAGAAAGAGAGAGAATTTACTGTGATCCCTGACTAGTCTGGAATTTAATATATAGACCAGGCTAGCCACAAATTCACACCGACACGTGCCTTCCAAGTGAGATTAAAGGCATATGCCAGCACCACATCCTGGCATTGTTTTAAAACTCAGTTTTATTGATTGTACTGTACTATTTCCCTCAGTGAGCTAGGGGATAAAGGGTGGGATAGCCTTTATATCTCCACGTCAGAGTATTTGCCTAGCATTCATGTAGTAGCAAAAGTAACACACAAATTTCTGTCCATGGGACATTTTTCTAAGCTGCTATCCCATAGTCATCCAGTGGGGACGAGAAATGACTCAGTCCCAGTCCTGCTGCCTACTCTGTGCAGAAGTTCCATTGCTTTGGATTTTCTGAGCAGTCACTTCCAGCAAGCAAACATAATTTAGGAGAGCCTGAGGACCTGAAGAGAAGACTTTGTTTTGCTCCCTGCTGTGGGGAAGGGGCCAGAGAATGAGCAACCAAACCTCCTCACCTTGGTCCCTAGGTCCAGGTAACTACTCAATGATGGACCACAGCTCTTAGAAGCGGGTGGCACTAACCACACTCAGGTCCCCAAGGGGGCTGTCTACTCTGAAGAGACACAACCCATGTTGGGCGGGGAGGGCAGACGGGTGGCCAGTTCCCAGGCGCCGCCTCTTGGGTGGAGAAGCAGAGCCCAGCCCTGCTTGCTGCGACAAGTGAGTTGGCTGTGGGGCCCGCCCTTTGGGTGGGTCTGGAAGCGGGCTTCCTCTTCTCCCTACCCCAAGTCCTCACCTTACCTGGCACTGCGATTCTGTGGAGTGCTTCAATCCGTTGGAGGCTGAGGTAGGCGTGGGGCCAAGTTGGTCAGCTGAGGTATGAGAATCTTTCAGGCTAGAGAAAGGGAGGAAGTTGCTCTTTATGTGGGGAGGTGCTTACGATGGGAAGGGAATTAAAAGCTGGCTTTGGAAGACTAGGATGGGCATTGAGCTGAGGCCAGGAACATTCATTTTTTGTGGTTCTTTCCCAGAGTCCATTGATCTCCAAACGTAGCTTGGCCAGTGCAGAGCTACAGTGTTTGCTCACATGTATTCCAGAACAGGCACCCATGCAGATATGAAAATAAAATGAGTGACAGAGCAGATGGCTAGAGAGAAAAAAATATCAAGGCCAGTCAGGAAGAAACACTAACATAAACACTGAAATGAGCAGAATCAGGAAGATAGAACAAGACAGATGGGATGAAACTAACAGAAAAGAGAAGGTGACAGGGTGACTGAGAAAAGCAAGCAGACAGAAGCATAGGATTTCATGCTTCAGAATGTGACATGGACAGGGAGTACAGTAAGGGGTCGAGCCCCAAAATATGGTAAAGCAGAGGTGAGCCTGAAACAAAGATAAACCTGAGACAGATGCTCACCCAGTAAAATTGAGGCCAGCCTGGGACTACATAGCGAGTTACAAGCCAGCCTTGATTATAAATTGGGACCTGTACATGAAACAAGCAAATGAAAGAAGAAAGAAAAGGGGAAAAGGAAAGCACATTACTGTCACAAATAGAGATGAGATGGTATAATGACTCAGCAGATAAAGACATTTGCTGTCAAATATGATGGCCTGAGTTTGATCCCCGGAATCCATATAGTGAAAGAAAAAAATAGACTACACATAGATGCATGCATATGTGCATACATACACAAACACACACAAATAAATGTTTTAAAAAGAAAGAAAAAAGACTAAGAAGAAGAAAAATGCCTGAAGAGGTTCATGTTTTCTTTTCTAATATGGATAGGACAAACTGGGCCTTCCTGAATCTGAGACTACCTCTTCTAGCTAGGAAGTGGGCCTATGTGGAAAATGGGACACAAAAGTTTATTTATTTATTTTTAATATGAGATAGAGTTTCTCTGTGTATCCTTGGCTGCCTAGAACTCATTCTGTAGACCAGGCTGTCTACAGAACTCAGACATCCAACTGCCTCTACCTCCTGAGTGTTGGGATTAAAGGCGTTCACCACCACCATCCAGCTGCTTTTCAACAGTTTGAGGAAGTAGAAAAAAAGAATAAAGTCAAAACTTTATACACTGTTAGTGGGAATGTAAAATGGCACAACAGCTATGGAAAACAGTTCGGTGTTCCTTGAAAGTTAAAAATAGGTACTGGACAGATGGCTCAGTAGTTAAAAGCACTGAGTGATCTTCCAGAGGACCCACCCAGGTTCACTTCCCTGTACCTGAATGGCAGCTCACAACTGTCTGTAACTCTAGCTTCAGGGCAAAACACCATCAATAAAAATAAATCTTTTTCTTTAAAACAAAAAAGAAGTTCTTCATTTAAAAAAAAAAAAAAAGAAAGAAAGTTAAGGGCTGGAGTTGTGGCTCAGAGATTAAAAGCACTGACTATTCTTCCAAAGGTTCTGAGTTCACATGGTGGCTCACAACCATCTATCATGAGATCTCATACCCTCTTCTGTATATTGTATACATAATAAATAAATAAATTTTTTTAAAAAAGAAAGTTAAAAATAAAACTATCATATGAATCAGCAGTTCTGATGTAGGAAATTGAGGTGTTTGTTTTACTCAAAATGGCTGAGCTGCAGGTTCAGATGATACAGTGCTTGCCTAGTTATGAAACTTATATAGTATAGCCTTCCTTACATAGCCAACATATGAGGCCCTATCGGTTCTATCCCCAGCACTACATAAGTCAAGCTTGGTGGTATACACCTGCAATTCCAGTGTGGGTGAGATAGAGGCAGGAAAATCAGAAAGTCATCTTGCCACAAAAAAACCAAACCAAACCAAGCAAACGAAACACTACAGGGTTAGGGATATAGCTCAGTAGTAGAACACTTCCTTAGCATGTGTTCATCTTCAATCCCCAGTCCTTCACATAAAAATTTAAATAAGAGCCTGGCAGTGGTCGTGCACATCTTTAATCCCAGCACAGAGAGACTCTGTCTCTTGAAAAACTAATAAAAAAATTCAAGTTCCGAGTAGTAGATGTACTTCAATGCTGATGAACAAAGTGTGTCTTTGAGCATAGACTGGAATATTAATCATCCTTAATAAGAAAGATGGGGCCAAGAGATGATAATGTACTCAGGAAGCAGAGGCAAGTGGATCCCTGTGAGTTCAAGGCCAGCCTGGTCTACAGAGTGAGTTCTAGGACAGCCAGAGTTACACAGAGAAACTTTGTCTCAAAACAAAACAAAACAAAAAAACCCGAAAACAAACCAAATAAATAAATAGGAATAAGATCAGGACAGGAGAAATGCTCGGTAGGTAATTAATAGTACATAATGCTGTTACAGAGAACAGAAACAGCCCACAATTGCCACATATGAGCCAGCTAACTTCAGTTCCAGGAGATTCAACTCTCTCTTTTGACCTTAGGCATCTGCATGTGCACTTATTCACATGCACATAATTGAAAATGTTTTTTGTTACTTCTTGAGTTAGAGTTTCTCTGAATAACAGCTCTGGCTGTTCTGGAACTCACTCTGGCCTTAAACTCAGAGATTTGCCTGCTTCTTCCTCCTGAGTGCTGGGATTAAAGGCATGTGCCACCACTGCCCAATTCTTTATTTTTTTTTTAATCATTGTGATTGTGGCTTTTTTTCTGAGTATCACAGAAGTTTATTTAGCAAAAAGTTTCATATGAAAATGTACATGACCCAGGCTGGAGAGATGACTCAGAGGTTAAGAGCACTGACTGTTCTTCCAGGGGACCTGAGTTCGATTTCCAGCATCCACATGGCAGCTAATAACTGTCTGTAATTCCAAGATCTGACACTCTTACACACCCTTACACAATTATACAAGCAGGCAAAACACCAATTCACATAAAATAAAAATAAATATTAAAAAAAACCAAATATTTAAAAAAAAAACCACAAGCATAAACCAGGCAGTGGTAGTGAATGCCTTTAATCCCAGTGCTCCTAGGACAAAAGCCTGAGTTTGGGGCCAACCTGGTCTACAGAGTGAGTTCCAGGACAGCCAGGACTGTTACAGAGAAACCCTGTCTTGGGGGTGAGGTGTGGGGTGGGGTGGGTGTGGGGGATATGAGTCATTCAGACATGATGGTGTACTTGTATAATACAACACTTGGGGCTGAGGCAGAAGGATTGCTCCAGTCCAAGTTTGGGACCAGCTTGTGCTGCAGAGCAAGATTGTGGTTCAAAAAAAAAAAAATAGAAGGCCTGGGGGACAGGTCCTGGGGGACAATCAGTAAAGCATCCATATTAAAAAAAAAAAAAAAAAAAAACTGGCATGGTGAAAAACTCTTGTAATCCCAGCTCTTAGGCTCAATAGCTGGCCAAATAACCCAGTACCAGTTCAATGAGATTCTGACTTAAAGAGTGGGTGGATGGTTCCGGAGTTTGACCTCTGATCTCCAAATGTATACATACATACAAGCATATGCACTCACGTGCACCCATATACTAACCCACACTCATGCACAAGGCACATATCATTAAAAATAGGATCAAAGACAAACAGAGAGACAAATAAACTCTGTTGCTAGGGCTGATCCTCTGTGAACTCCTGGCCTCAGTTTTGGCAAAGAAGTTAAACTTACTGAGTACACAATTTCATTTGGGGAAGATGAAGAAACTCTGCAGGCCTAGGCTGGTAACAGTACACTGTGTTTGTGTCTCTGGCTACTGGACTGATTTCTTAAAAGGTTTTATTCCTTGTACATACCTGCCAGTATTTAACTTCAATGATAATTTCTTGTCCATAAATTTCTTTAGCTCCAAAGTGTGAGCCTTGCTCATGGTGACTGTGATTATGTTTTGTTTTGTTTGTGTGTGTGTTTCATTTTTTTTTTCTTTTCTTTCTTTGTTTTTCCCCCCGAGACAGGGTTCCTCTGTGTATCCCTGGCTGTCCTGAAACTCACTCTGTAGACCAGGCTGGCTTCAAACTCATGGAGATCCGCCTGCCTTTGTCTCCGGAGCACTGAGATTAAAGGCATGTGCCACCACTGCCCAGCTTGTGCTTGTGCTTTGAAGCAGGGTATCATTATATAACTCAAGCTGACCTCAAACTTGTGATCTTTTTGCCTTCATCTCCCAGATTCTAGAATTATAGGTGTATGTCACCACACCTAGCTTCGTTTTTGTTTTTTGAAAAACAGGGTCTCAGAACTGGGGAATTGCTCAATGGCAGAGTGCTTCTCTACCATTTGTAGAAAGTGTTATGCCATATCACATGTATCTTAGGTGGTCAAGTCTAGTGTACAGAAGTTGAAACACTTCCCAAGAAGAAATGCAAGCAACATTCAGGGCCAGCAACAGGAAGAGCACCAATTAGCTGAGATTAGCTGCAGTGCCAATGCACTTTGGACAATCTGGATTCCTCTGGAGGTCTCCTGATGCCACATATGGCCAAGCATGGCTTTGTTGTGGCTCTCCTGCTCATCCTCCTGGCTGGTGGGACTGAAGCCTTTCGTATCTGTGCCTTCAATGCCCAGAGACTAACATCAGCCAAGATGGCCAAGAAGCCAGTGATGGATACTTTAGTTCAGGTAAGTTTTGTTCATTGTTACAGAAATCTGTGTTCCTAAGGACCTAAAAGCCCTCAGCTCTGCCTAACCAGGGACATGCACTAAAAAGGAGGGGACATCTGGAAATGTGAGTGTACTGATGTGAGAAGTGTCTTTCAACTATCATTTAATTACCAACCTCTTTCTCTAAAAAAAAAAATTGGGCAAGGTATAGTAGAATGATCCTCCTTTTCCCAGGTTCCTCCTAGTCTCACTGCTATCTGCAGCCACCCTGGTGCAGTCTTTATATATGTCAACCTCTCCATAGTGATAGCTCTGAATTGAGCTGGTATTCCTCATTCCCTGCAGATCCTAGCCAGATGTGATATCATGGTGCTTCAGGAGGTGGTGGATTCTTCCCAGAAAACTGTCTCCCTTCTGCTTAATAGGTAAAGAAGGGTCCTGTCAATCTAATCGACCCATAGCCTCAAGGGCCCTAACTCTGGATTCTTTTTCTGGTATATTTGACAGTTCCAGGAATTACAGCTTCCTAAACAGCTCCCTGCTGGGACGCAGCACATACAAGGAGAAATATGTGTATATCTACCGGTGAGTACAGAGGTTGAAATCTCTCCTCATAAAAGACAATTCTAGTCCTGGTGGTATGAAGACCTAAGTAGCCTATTTAAGAGGCTAAATTAGGGGGCTAGAGAGATGGCTCAGAGGTTAAGAGCACTGTCTGTTCTTCCAAAAGACCTGAGTTCAATTACCAGCACCCACATGGTGGCTGTCAACCAATAAATTCTAGTGGTGCCCTCTTCTGGCCTGCAAGGCAAGGACACATGCAGTTAGAACACTGCATACATAGTAAATAAATGAATCTTTAAAAAAAACTATTAAAAACAGAGGCTAAATTAGGTAGAAGTATTGCTTGGATAATGAAAATGTATCTCGGAAACAAAACCCAACCACCTCATGAAAGTTCTAGGTAGAACTGGAAATATAATTCAATGGTTTAAGAGCACTTGCTGCGCTTTCAGAGGACTAGGATTTTATTCCTAGTACCTACACAATAGCACAAACCATCATTAATTCCAGTTCCAGGAGATCGGACACCCTCTTCTGGCCTCTTCCGATGCATGGTGCACAGACATACATCTAAGCAAAACAACCATACACATAAAAATAAATCTTAAAAACAAAAGCAGTTCCAGGGAGATGGAGACATAACTCAGTGGCAGGGCATTCCCAGTGATAAAAAACAAACCAAAACTGAATCTCTATGAGTTCATGTCCAGCCTGGTCTAGAGTTCCAAACAGCCAGGACTACATAATAGATAGACCCTGCCTAAAAAAGTAAATAAATAAAAAGAAAAAAAACCCAGCAGTTCTAGGGGGTAAGTTTATGCACACATGAAACTGGTAGAACAAGGAACCAAGAGTTTCCCTCTTTGAGCACTAGCTCTGCTGTTTTTACATATGACTTGGGGCCACTGCTTCCCACCCCTTGTTTTTTCCCAGGTCCGACAAGACACAGATCCTGAATTCCTATCAGTATAATGACACAGGTGACCTTTTTGCTCGAGAACCATTTGTGGCCCAGTTCGCTCTCCCTAGCAAAAGTAAGAGAGAAATAAATGTGGGCCTGGTGCATGGAAATGGGAGGTGGTTGCGGCTGGCTCTCCTGCAGGTTGGTTCCTAGGGAAGCATAAGTGGATATGTGTGAGAAGGGCTGGCAGTTGTGGCAACCTCAGCTTCCTGGGCCTTGCAGTCCTTCCAAGTGTGGTATTGGTTCCACTCCACACTGCTCCCAAGGATGTAGAAAAGGAGCTGAATGCCCTATATGATGTGTTTCTGGATGTCTCCCAACGTTGGCAAATTGAGGTAGGGGGTGATAACCTACACAAGAGGGGATGGTGGGACTGCCCTGTGGCAAAACCCAACCACATGTTTCATCTTTAGGATGTTATCCTTCTTGGAGACTTCAATGCTGACTGTGCATCACTGACTAAAAAGCGTCTCAACAGCCTGCTACTGCGGACCAAAGCAGGCTTCCACTGGGTGATTTCCGATGGGGAGGACACTACAGTTCGGGCTAGCACCAACTGTACCTATGACCGAATAGTGGTGCATGGGCAGGGCTGTCAGACACTGCTGAGGGCTGCAGCTCCCTTCAACTTCCCCAGAAGCTTTGAGCTAACTGAAAAAGAGGTACAGAAACTGGGTTGGCACAAGGGCTACACAACGACTAAGGTCAGAATTGTGGAAATGAAGTGACAGAAAAGCCTCTCGGCCCCAGACACTGATTCTTTCATCTTGCTGTTCCCTCCCCAGGCTCTCAGCATCAGTGACCATTATCCTGTGGAGATAGAGCTGAGCCAAGCAGCTCAGGCCATCCAGCCCCTCAGTTTGGCCATGCTGCTTCTGCTGTCTCTTTCACTATTTCAACTAGGCCAGAGAGCTTGATAACTCTTTTTATACCTGATGACTATTGACTTATACAAGCACACTGGCATCTCCTGGAGCTAAAGGGCTTTAACTGCAGCCTTCCTTTTCATGTTGGCTTTCTGCTGCATACTATTCTAAGAGGACGTCAGGGCTGCAGTGTTCTTGCATATTATATCCAATTCAGGAATTTGATTCCTATTTGGAATAGACAAGATTTGTCAGTCACTGCAGCTTAGAGGTTCCAGGGCTAGGAATGGACTCAGTGACTTGAATATACCTATGCAATAGATACCTGCAATTGACATGAAGAGCCTGACAGGAAGGGTATTGTGTTCCATATATACCTTATAGATGAGCTCACAGCAAAATATACTCAGGAGACATGAACTCATATATTTATAAGAACTGTTCATAGCACTGTCATCCCAGGTTTGCTTCAAGATTTGTATCTAATCTTATTATCTCAAACTATTTGGCCAGACTTGTCTTTGGGCCATAAATGTCCATGATATGTATATACACTTGTGCTGATGTCACCTTTAGAATGTCCCAATAAAATCACTAAATTTAACTCTTTGCATGTTTAGTTCACTAAGTTACCTTGTTTAACCAAACTATACCACCCCATGGTCTTAAGAACCAGATGACTGGAGAGATGGCTCAGGTTAAGAGCACTGGCTGCACTGGGAAACCTTTAATAGGAACTAGGTCCTCCAAGGATAGGCAACTGTCTACTGTGCAGCCTTGAGGGGAGGAATCAGACTGTTTCTGTGCATGGACTGGCACTTCAGAGCCCATTCTCCCCAGAGGAACACCTAATCCAGTATTGATTTTAGGATGAGGAAATCAGACCTGCCTGGAGTGGAGGATACTGAGCTGATCTACCCTGCAACTTCTTGCCCCTTTGGGAGAGGCTGAAGGCAAACAGGGATTGGGAGGGGGAAGGGGACACATGGGAAAAAAAAGGACCTTATTTTCCAAAAGAGCACTGGCTGCTCTGCTCTTCCAGAGGTCCAGAGTTCCATTTCCAACAACCACATGGTGGCTCACAACCTTTCTGTAATGAGATCTGGCACCTTCTGGCCCTCAGGAGGCAGAACACTATATACATAACTCTTAAAAAAAAAAAGTCAGATACAAATACATAAGCAGACTGTGGATTTTATTACTGAACATGATTTGGCAGGGTACAGGAGGAGCACCATAGAAGCATTCAGGAGTGCAGGGCCCGCCACTTGTCCAGGGGACCACGATTGGGGATATATTTGACCCCACAGCCATCAGGAATGAGCAGCTTCTCAGCAACCATGTCTTCAAATTCATCTGCATTAAACTTGGTGAAGCCCCATTTCTTTGAGATGTGGATCTAGAGGAAGACAGAAAAACCTCAGTGAGGAGGACCAGAGCAAGAAAAGCAAAAGGAAACTTAGTAATAATACCACCTACCTTCTGGCGGCCAGGGAACTTGAATTTGGCTCTGCGAAGAGCCTCAATCACATGTTCCTTATTCTGCAGCTTGGTGCGGATGGACATGATGACCTGGCCAATGTGAACCCTGGCCACTGTGCCCTGGGGCTTCCCAAAGGCACCACGCATACCTGTCTGGAGCCTAGATTGAAATCAGAGACTTGAGTAACTTGCCAGAAAATTGTCTCCAAGGTCCCTTAGGGCAACCCATACAGGTAATAGGCTGCATACACTACCAAGGAGGCTGCTGTTTGCAACTACTGCACACCAGGCCCCCATGGGGAAAGGGACTTGGTCGGCTTAATTAGCTGCAAAAAGAAAAATCCTCAAAATAAACCATTTAGGAGACATCACTAGCTCTTTGAAAGCTACCCAACAACACATTCCTGCCAGATGATTGTTATGGTCAGTAATGAGTATGAACAGTCTCTTTTACTTTAGGACCAGAGGCTGATGTACATGCCCAGTGTCTGGTGCTCAGACGCTAGCATTGGATCCCTTAAAATTGTAGACATGGCTGTGAGCTACCATGTGGGTGCTGAGAATTGAACATGGGTCTCCTACAAGAACCAATGTTCCAAGCCAGAGCTGAACTGAGCCATCTGTCTTGACTGGTGAAACATGAAAGGCCACAAATTATGGGGAAGGGTGCAAACTGGCAGCTTACCTGTCAGCCCCAGCACAGGACAACATCTTGTTGATTCGGATGACATGAAAAGGGTGGAGCCTCACTCGAATATGAAAGCCATCCTTGCCACAACTCTTTACCATGTATTTGTTGGCACAAATACGGGCAGCCTCCAGAGCTGAGTTGGGAGAAAAATAGCAGTGAACAGGACAGGGTAAAGGCAGGATTGATTGGGGACAGAGATCAGAGAAAACCTCAGATTGATAAACAAAAGGGATCTCACCTTCAGAAGACAGTTGCTCATATTCATCTGACACCATGTGGCCACAAAGTGGGAATTCATCAACTTTTGCCTTCTTCCGTCCCAAGTCAAAGATGCGAATTTTAGCATCTGGAAAACACATGCTACTAATTGCCCATGGAATGGGAATCAGGACCACAGATCCAGTTTGCAAGTTTGTCACTACTTACCAGGGACACCACGACAGAAGCGAGACTTCGGGTATGGCTTGTTCTTACAATACCGGTAACTACAGGAGGAAAAGTCAGGTGTTTTAATTGTGGCAACTAATATAATGAGCTCTAAGTAGTGACAAAAGAACAAGACCAATTCTAAATTCAGTCTCTATTACCGGAAAATGACTTTAAGGCAACTAAACAAGTTATAACAGAAAACAAAACCCAAGCACCAGTATCAATCCCTAATCAGGGTAGGGTGAGATTGCACTTTTTCCTCAAGACTTCAGAACATGTGACATAAAACCCCGCCTCAACCACGTGAAAAGAATATGGCGCCCTCTGCAGGGCACGCGGCTAGGTGGCGCCTACAACCACTTGGCCAGCCCTTGGTGTCCGGTTGAAAGCACAAAGCACAAGGCCCGAAAATAACAAAGACAGACTCAGAAGTCACCAAAAAGGCAGGGGAGTCTTTGTGACAAGGTTTACTTGCGGAGAAGGTTCGACATATACGTATATGTTAATTACAGCTTAAAGAGCTTTAAACTAAGTCTTGGGTCAACCCACCCACAAGCTGGAAGACAAAGCTCCCAGTAAAGTTATTTAAAAAAAAAGAAAAGAAGCCTGGGGCTAGTTTTTACTTCAGGGCCACTGAGTAACGGGAAGTCCACCTCCCAAAAATGTTTTTGGGAAGAAATGCAATTACTCCTCCGTTTTTACAGTGGGAAAAGTGTGGATTCAGCACTCACCACCGGGCAGGGCGGCGACCCATGATGACGATAGGAGCAAAGGTGGCTGTAATGAAATGGTGAAATTAAGAATACAGACCCAGAATAAGTGTAAAAGTCCCAAAGAAGAATGATGAAAGCACCGAAAAACACTAAGGAAACGAACTCACTCACCGCGCCGGAGGAAAAAGAGACGCTCCCACGCCTGCGCATGCCTTATATAGGCGGCCTATCTTCCAGCGTAGAAACCATAGAGTTCCAACTAGGGGGGGCAATGTTGACGCTCTATCAGACGCCAGGATCATAGATGCAGCGGCTCTCTGCGCATGTGTACTAGGCCAGCCCAAAACATGCGCAGAGCGCTTTGGTGACTGGACACCGGAATTGGGAAGCGCGTGCTAGCAAATGGCGTTTCGACACATAGGCAAGAAAAACCAGCTTCCGTCTGGCCATTTTGGGCGGGGAGCTGTTAGCCGGCTTTGCTGTAACATTCTAACAGTATTCTAAGACTCGAAACGAGTTTTTCCCAGTGGAACTGGGCGGTCACGCAGGTATTTCCTAGCTTGTGGGGCTCCAAAATACTGGTTCAGGTTTTCCTCAAAGCTACAGCAAATGGGGCCCCATGCTAGGGACTCAGAGTTCCTTTGTCAGCAGTGAGTTGGAGCTGGAGACGTACCCACAATGCTAATACCTACGCCGAAGAGCCCACAAAGAGATAGGCTCTTGGTTTCTCTCAAAAGCCTCCGTAGGCGATAGCGGTTCTTGTTACTAGTTGGCACTTGCCACTCACTCTAAACTCACGGGAAAGATAACTTGTCTTCTCAAAGAGATTGTAAACTGGGCAAAGACAGTGGCGACACCACTACCATATACTCCCGAGAAAAGATAACTTATGTTCTCAAAGAGATTGTAAGCTGGACAGAGACAGTGGCGACACCACTACCTCCATTTAGCCAAAAAAGAGGGTCACAATGTGGACCACGTCCCAGTAGGGGCGTTAGAGCTGCTTTGCACAAGATTCCAAAAGAAAAAAGGTGTAGTACACCCTTTCTTTTCACTGTGACGAGTTCAAGATGTACATCTGGGTGTGTCTAGGAGGGTTAGCAGCTAACCATTGACTACTCTCCCATACAAGGTTACTATCCAAGGAAACACCAGAAGGAAAATACTGTTCTGACCCAGGAGCATTAATCCTTGACACTCTGAATTCCTGGCTCTGGTGTCATCTGAGGGAGACATATTAGGTATAGTACTGTAGAGAAAGCCATTGGCTTTTCTTTCTTTTTTTTTTTTTTTTACTTTATTTATTTATTTATTAGCCTTGGTATTTGCCTGGAACTGGAACTACAGACAGTTGTTAGCTGCCATGTGGGTGCTGGGAATCAAACCCGGGTCCTCTGGAAGAGCAGACGGTGCTCTTAACCGCTGAGCCATCTCTCCAGCCCCATGCCATTGGCTTTTCTAAGAATAAAGGTGGGAGCTAGGAGCTTCCCTCCCTACAGTTCTTATGGTGCAGCTCCTGGGTACACAGGTCCAGCTTATTCCAACAAGCTTAGGAGTCCCAGCCCAGAGACTGGTTGCCTCTCTTCCAAATTGTTTCCTGGGGCAGTCACCGGTTCCTGTGGGCTTTTGCGCAGTAGTATGTCCCACACATTGTCACCTATCCCCTGAAGATAGCTGTGTCCAACTAGTCATTTCCCTGATTGGTATTTATGCAGTTGTGGAGGTGGCTGGATCTTTAGCTGGGGGTGGGGAGATAAATGAGAATTTAGCTTGCTTTATTTGTTTGTTTGTTTATTTATTTATTTATCTATTTGTCTATCTATCTATTTATTTATTTATATATTTATTTATTTCTGAGGCAGAGTCTTACTATATATGGCCTTGGCTGGCCTGACCAGGCTGCCATTAAACTCAAACTCAGACAGGTACCAAGCTTCTGTCTCCACAGTACTGAAATTAAAGGCATGTGCCACCACACCCTGCCTGGACCTAGCATCTTACTGCTGTGGGAAGAGATCTCCCAGAGTCACCCACAGGTAGTCAACCTTTCCCTTTTCCCTTACTATTTGTCTCCAGCTCCCTCTGGGCTTTCCTTGCTTTAGGCTCATTCAGGATGGACTGCCTTCTGCTGCTTCCCAACTGCTGTGTGGCAGGTAACCCCTTTCATGTGAATGGCCCTTCATGTTAGTGTCTTTCATGTGAATGGCACTTCTGTTCTGCAACATTTTATTTAATTTTTAGATTTGTTTATTTTAAACATTTATGTACTTATTGTCTATTTATATGTTTTGGCCTCATTTTCAATTAAACATTTTTGAGACAAGATCTGTGTCACCCTGGCTGGCCTAAAACTCACTATGTAGGTCAGGTTAGCCTCTGTCTCACAGAAATCAACCTGCCTATGTTTCCAGAGCATTGGAATTGAAGGCCTGTGCCACAATACTCAGCCATTTATTTTTATATGTATGAGTGTTTTATATGTATGCATGTAAGTGCACCACATGTGTGTCTGAAGGACAGAGGACAGAAAATAGAAGAGAGTGTCACATCATCTGAAACTGGAGTTACTGACAGTTGTGAGCCTCTCATGTGGGTGCTGGGAACTGACCTTAGGTTATTTACAAAAACAACCATGCTCTTAAAACTTCTCTTCAGCTCTTTTCTCTTCTGCTTCTCTTCCTTGTACCTGCTCAGCAACTCTCTTGAATAAACTCTAGTGTAGCAAAAAAACAAACCAACCAACCAAACAAACAAAAAACCAAAAAAGCTCTCTTCAATCCTTATATTTATTTTTATGTACGATTTTTAAAAAAACTTTATTTATTTTTATTTATTTATTTGCCTTGGTGTTTGCCTGGAACTGGGAACTGGAACTACAGACAGTTGTGAGCTGCCATGTGCGTGCTGGGAATTGAACTCAGGTCCTCTAGAAGAACAGTCAGTGCTCTTAACCGCTGAGCCATCTGTCCAGCCCTGTGTATGATTTTTTTTTTAACAGAGCCTGCCCCCTGATTTGCTAGTCTGTAACCCCAGGAGCATAGCTTCCAAGGCCTTCCTTGCATGAATATGTTTAGGGTACATGAGATATTCTTTCCTCCAGGGTGCTAGGCTGAGTATCCTTGGGTTCTTTGAGACATAGCCAGGCTCAGAATACATGTAAACTCAGAGCCGTCTGTTCTGTCTTCCTAGTGTATATGAGCCACCTTTCTGATAGGAAGGTAGGGAGCAGGGTAACAGCAAGGAACCAGACTTCCCCTACCTGGGATAGTCTCATAGGACCAAGGCAGGGTATCTTGGCCATTGGGTCCCTTTATGAGCCTCTCTGTAGATAGGCAGAATCATGACAGCCACCAGCTGGAATTTGACCCGGGTAGCCATCCTGGATTAGCAGCTGCTCCCTCCTACCAGACTGTTTCCCTTTAGGTTCCCAGTAGAGCTGTATTTTGGAGCATCATGGCCAGGGTCTCACACACTAGAGTCTCCAGAAGTTGATCTCAGTGTGTCCCCCCACCACAGGTAGGACCCTACGGTCTTTTAGAGATACTGTGGCCACTCCTGGCACTTACACTCAGAACCTCTCCAGCTGTTTCAAATCAAGGGTTCTGCTTTGGCTACAGATCAAGTTCTACTTTCTGTACTCAATTTGGCCTGGGACTG
>PVIH01016029.1:0-13148 GCA_004025045.1 Sigmodon hispidus
CTCAGTTGTTTTGATCCTAACACTATCTATTTATTTTTTGCTTATTCAATTAACAGTAGTATTAATGTGTGATTAGGAAACAGTAGCTTCTCTAGCATTATACAGAATTTCAGATCTATCAACTTACTATTTTGAAAAATTACAGAATGTTGTTTGTCTGTTATACCACTCAACTTCATATATCAATTGGAGCCAAAATACATATTTATCTTACAAATTTATTTCTATAAAAATTGACAAATAGACCATGAGACAATGATTCTATATTTGATAAGTTTTTCTTTTTCATAAATGGGATGAACATTTTTTCATTTGAATGAGTTATAAATATATTAATATGAATCACACCATGTATTTGTTCCCTTTGCCTTTAGAAAATGAGAATAAATAACTTTGTTTAATTTTGACTACTTACTATTAATCTGTTGTCACTATGGGGATAATAATAGTCATTAATTGTAGCTTTCTTTAGTAACAAACTAAAAATCTAAATATGATTAAAGATAAAAATAAAAATTTAAGACTCACTGATTGTAGTTTTATTAGACAGTATGAACCGAATTACTAGCATTAGCTTACAGATATTAGATTGTTTTTCTCTGCAGTTGCATGAAAATCTATTTTTTAAAGATAATAGTTGCTATGGATTAAATTCATTTTTCTGTATTATGTAAAATAAACATGTTTATTTGCTGTCTTCTTGAAAAGAAAATATTTTGTGAAGCCTTGGTTATTTGTAGGCATTAATCAAAGAGTCAGTCTGGAAGAAAGAAAGAAAATAATCAATCATTTTCAGAAGCTAATTTGACCTGTCTTAATGAATAGTCACATATCTATAGTCCTTAAAATGATTATATTTTATTTTACAGTATATCATTTTGATTTCATAACCTGTCATCTATTTGCTGGGGAAGATTTATTCTTTTAGACAAAGGACTTCATTTTAAGATACCTAACACAACATAGTCAAGCATTGTATATTGCACACCTTTGTTTGACTAACAGTGGTTTGAGATTTTGTTTTTAATTTTTAATTTTATCACGTGTCCCTGTTAGTTGTCCCAGCACGGTGGGAGAACCATTGTGCTTCCAGTTGTTTCTCTTCCTCTCAATGAACATTAACTGATGGTAATGCCACCATTGAAGCTCTCTCAAATGGGAGAATTGTTTAGTCTGTAATATTAATGGGAGCCATCAAAACTACGACATATAACTCAGACTTTTTATTTCAACAATTTTCTATCCTATTTACTTTAGCTGGCATCCTACAGCTCCTGTGTTTTATTGGTTCACTCTCAATGTGCTATTGTTACTTATGAGTTAAGCAGGTAGACTGATTGCATTAATAAAAATTGATAAGTAGACAGGTTATCCTTCCTAATTTATTTCCATGGCAACAGACAAGCAAGGTGCCTTGTTTCTCTGGAGCTGAATGTTAATAATCCAATGTGCCTTACTCAGATGAATATATAGTACAGCTTACTAGATAAATGTCTTGACATTGTATATATTACTAAAGGAAAATGCACATTATTTCTACATCCAAGTTAAAGGATTCATATGATCAGGAGAATGATCAAAACTGAAGACATTCTTCTAAAATATCAAAATTGGTCATTAATGTATTTTAAATGGTATAGACAGTGAACAAATTAATTTCTCTGACATTCATTTTGTTTATTTGGGGAGGTGCTTATATTACAGAAAAGTATGGTATTACATAGCTATGTTGACATCTCAGAAAATAATAGTTCCTGCACAAGAGTTCAATTAAGTAATAATCCCTGGGAAAATGGTCATTACTAGCAGTTAATGAATGGTTTGTTAGTTAATGGCCCAAGGCAAAGCTGAGGGCGGTTAAGACTCTAACAAACGAGTTGTGAATTGTAGCAGAGAGAGATTTTAAAGGATTTTTCTCCTGGTTATAAACCTACTTTAATGGTTTATGATAGCATTAATGTGCTTTTTAAGACTTATAATAAGACAGGACAGTCTGAATCAACAGATACTTGCAGTAAGCTACCTATTGATTTTCCACTGTTGCTTCTTAATATTGTAAATTTGCTGGTGACTGTTTTTTTTTTTTTTTTAGAAATGGAGACACTTATACCCTCATATCATTTTTTTTTCTAGAAAGGCATAGTGTTAACCAAGTTATAAGCAGCATACTCTTTGAGTGGTTTTAAAGGTTACAGACATTGTTTGGATTCCTATTTGTGATAATTATATATTCTCCTTAGTTTTCCTGTCTAGCACATTTTGACCTGTAATGTTTAAATTTATCTTGAAATGAGATTGCCTAGAGAGCTTTTACTTGAAGGCCTTAAGATTACAGAGAGACCTCATTCTTAAATTCCACACATCACACAGTTCCCACAGGAGCAAAATATCAGTGGCTGTTTCAGTCTGCATCCATGTGCTCATGCGTTCACGAGCAATTTAACAGAATAAATGTGCTATATACATGATTTCTTTACCTAACATCAGCGATGTCTTATCACTTCTCTTTTTTTAATCTGCAGGAAATTAGACTTCATTAGTTTGGGTACTTGCCTCACAAAACTGCCTGTAATGAAACCATAATAGCTTCTGGGATATGGGACAGCTTCATCTACAGTCAGAAATGGGATTTTGTATTCAGCTTCAGTTAAGTGAGAGAATGTATCAGTAACAATCACTACTGGTTAATTGAACTGAATAATTTTGACCACAGCTATATTTGGGGAAAATATGTATTTATTGATTTCTTTGAAAATGAGTTTTGCAATTAATGAGAGAACAGTTTTGTAGCTATCGGAACTGATTTGTCATATAGGTTATGGGGAAGAGATATTCATCTATCCTATTTGCATGAACTCGGCATATTTTAACAATTAAACTCAGAGCATATTGTCAATAATAATTTACTACTTTTACATGAGTAATTTCCTGTGTGGAAATTATATCCACCAGAAAAATCTATTTTGGATTATAAATAAAACCACACAATTTCTCTTTCTCTCTCTCCTGAAGTACATGCATAAGCATATAATAGTACGTGTATACATATATTACTGAGAAACTACTCTTTGATGACATAAGCTGAGTAAGAGCCACATACCTCACTGTTTTCTATGCTGTGGTATATGTGTTTCCGACTTATATGATATTCAGAACAGTGATGCTGCAAATTCAAATCATATTATTTTGTTCATATTACATAAATGCAGAGAAACTAAAACAATTAGCTAGAAAAATTGATTCTTAAACAGTATGTTTGCAAATAGCATAGTAGTTAAAAGTAAATGTTTTTTAGATAAAGAACCAATGGTTGCATTATGAAAAGAGCATTCACCATTCTGAAGTGTGCTACTAAAGCTTTATATCCCTAAGACTAAGCCTAATTTAAACACAGCAAGATCCTTATATGCATCAAAATACATGATAGTTTCCATATCAAGGAAAGATAAACTAACAAGCTCAGTATAATTGTCTCTTACTTTAGGGCACACAGGGCTTCTGAGAATGACCTAATCATACAATGTTGTCACATAATTTATACACCTTACAGTTCTGCACTGGGAATATGGGAATTCATGAATTTATAGTGTGTTTTCCAATTGTTCCTTTTAACCTATACAATCTATTACCCATTGTTATTTTTGTCTCTTGATAATGCCTCTTTTTTGTTCAGAACGACAAAATACTTAGATAAAGAATTGATGATACGTAAATAATGACGATTAGCCCAGTAAAGGCATGCTGTCAGCAGAATTTCTTCTGTCTCTGTCCAACTTAATTGGGAAGGCAATGCAGTGTGTACATTATGTTGCTCCAATTAATTCAAATCATTCCTAATTGGGATCTCTTAAATAACTCCCTCCTGGGTCGAGGGAGGAAATTGAATCAAGCATTAAATCAGGAAGTCAGCTCTATCTTTAAATATATTGTTATTCATAATCAAATATGCTGATGGTGATACTAATAAGAAAAAAAGACTCCTCTTTTGTTTTTGTAACTAAGTTTATCTTAGTTGAAATTATGGGTAAATGATAATAATATAAAAAGCTGAAAATTCATGTCAATATCTATTACAGTGGCCAAGAGGAATGACTTAAAGCATTTAGGATGGAGAGTTAGTGACTGAAATCCAAACTTGGCAAAGTAGAAATGGTTTAATTGTGTAAGTAAAATGGGATCCATTACTGTGAGTGATGATGTAGAGAAAGTGTTAGGAGCATGGTATTCCCAGGAAAATGTATAATTGTGAAAGAAGTTTAGATCCTGAATAGTAATAATAACTATGTGGAGAAAGTGGCTTCACTTTACAGGGAGAATCACAATGGGAAGATAAGAAATAAGAAAAAATATTCTTCATGTATATCTCAGAGCACACTTTGGAAATGTCACCTTCTAAGAATCACTTTTTCTTTTTTTAGAAAGTATTGGGGAACATACAATCTCCAGAAAGAACATGTAAGAGACATGTAAAGGACTTGTAAATATTAATTCCTAAACAGAAGTTGAGTTGGCTATTAATAAGTGTTTTAATGTAATTTGAAAGAATTATATTTATATTATTTTCTCTCAGACTTTTGTTAGAAAACAATACATAAGAATTAGATGGAGGCAAATTTAGCTCATGTGGAGATATTGTTTTAACATTAGTAAAATGATCTCCAAGAGATTTATGTAGAAGCTTAATGATGCAGTTTGTATAAGTATGAAACATTAAACCAAATAATCCCTTACATTCCTACTGTTTTCTCCCCACAAGGCTTTAGGATCTGAGAGTTTGTACTGCCAAATCTAGTGTGCAGAATTTTAAGCGATTATGAGAATGGCCATTTTTTGTAATATAATATTTAATTGATTATTTAAGAGTTCCTTGGGAGTTTCCCATAATGCTCCCTGATCTCATCCACTTTCTTTCTTTCTAACCCTAACCCCAGTACCTAAGAGTACTGTTAAAAATTGTAACAGGGGTCATGAAGTGTAACTCTTCACAGAGAATGACCATTATTTTAACATTAATTTTACTCTCTAGTTTCATTTTTTAAGTTAAAAAATGTACATTAGCACTTCATACTATGCCTATTAGTGCTGGCAGTGGGATAAAGATATTTATTGTGTTTTCAGGTAACATTCAGTATGTGAGGATATGTTTACACAAAGCACTACCTTCCCTGACCTTCTAACTATTCATCAGAAATGAGAGATTTTTCTGTTACTCCAGATAGTCCTCATTTTTCAGCATCTCTTAAAGTTATTATGTATGAAAATAAGTACAGTGCTATAGAAAAAGACACAGTACTGTGTACCATACCCAAGTATGACCCTTAAGTCTAACCTATATGATGTCCTTTGCTCATGTCCCCTAGAAAAAAATTGTAAAATACAGTGAATCCATCAATAAATCAATGCATCAATAAATCAAAATTCTTAGTTTCTAATGAATTTCCCAAAATCCTATAGACTAGTGGCCATGTTCTTATTACATAAATCTATGAGTAGATATTCTATTTAATTATTTCCATGTTCTTAAAGTAAATTATTTTCTTAATAATATATTCTGATTTTAGTTTCTCCTCCTCTTCATCTCAGTTTTTCCCAAACTTCCCTCTGATCCAGATCCACCACCCACTTCTGTCTCTTTAGAAATTAAATGGCATTCTAAGGGATAAAAGTAAAATGTAATATAATGTAATGTAAAACTAACTCTAAAATAGTACAAGAGAAACAAACAGAAGAAAAGAGTCCAGAAAAGGCACAAAAATTAGATACAGACACTAGGAATGACTTATTCTTACACTGAGGAATTAAATAAAGTTATAAAACTGAAAGAGATGATATATATGTGAAGTATGCAAAGTGGGAAAAAAAGAAAAGAAAGGAAAATATTAATAATAATTGCATACATATAATAAGATAAAAACAAAATTTAATAATTGAAAATAATACAAAAGAAAAAGCCCTGAGGTGACATTATGAAAGAAGAAACTTCCAAAAATATTGCTGAGTCCATTTTTTGTAAGCCATCTTCTGCTCAGCATGCAGCTTACCAATGGCAGTCATAAATTCTCCCTTTAACAGTTTACCCCAATACAGTCACTCTTAAAATACTATTGTCCAGTTGCTTAGAAGTAGATGCTTCTATTTTTCTGAAAATTAAGAAGTATTTTTAGAATTATATAACATCTAGCATGAATTTAAAAAATATATACTTTTTGCATTAATTACTTATTTGACATGCATATAGAAGATCTCAGGCATTTCTGCTTCTGTTACTCTATCTCACACCTTTTTTTCTTCTACTGAAGCCCTCCTTCAAAATAGGGCCTTCCATATTCATCATATTTTTACAACTATTTTTTAAAAAAATTTATTCTTGTACAATACCAAACATGTACATAGTACATTCTCATAAGTTTAGCCATCTCAACTCCTACATTCTTTCTCCCATCCTTATTTTCTCTCATCTTCCTACAAATCCCTTTTCCACATTCATTTATTTTTGGTCTTGTTCTTTTTTTCTTTTTCAGATCCATTGTTACTTGGATCATGTCTGTAAACATGGGTTTGGAAATATTCACTGGACCTGGTCAGAGTTATATAACTGAAAGCAATGACTATCCTTTTTCCATAGCCATTTTGAAGTCAATAACCTCATAAGGAGAGGTAGGGTCCAATGAGGACATCTCTGATGATACATGATTGACTTTTGAAAGCCCCAATATTGTGTAGATCCGAAGCATACAGCTACAACATCTCTGAAGTCCTGACTGCATAGACTGTATTATGTGAGACTAAAATATTTCACATCATCTCCCTGACTTCTTGCTCTTACATTCTTTCTGTGTTCTTCTCCATGATATTTTGAACTTTAGGTGGTGTGATAGAGAAATGCTATCTAGTGCAGAGCACTCAACTCTCACTCTTGACAACTTTAGAAGCAATGGATCTTTGCATTAGCCACTGTTTATTACAAAGAAAAACTTCTCTGATTAATACAAGTAATATTATTTACATATGACTATAAACATTTAGAGGGCATCTTAGTTCAATGATAATTTAATTCAATAATAATTTTAAGTTTCCTTACTTAGCATCTAAATTTTTCTCATCTGTGATTAATTTTTAGCAAGGTCATGGATTTCCTCTTGTGGAACAGTCCTCCAATCTAATTAGAGTGTAGAAGGTTACTCCCATTAAAAGTGTGATACTATTGCATTTGTAGGTACATCTAGTCTGGCAGATTAACATTACATTTCAAAGCATCCAGAGCTGAGGAAGTACATTGACATCATCTGTTCTCTGTCTGTCTAATATCCTTGAGCATTATGAATGCTAGCCAGCAGAGAGGAAATTTCCAACTCAGTTATAGCTTAATTACTTTATACCTTGCAAACCAAGATGTGTGATTATCTTCAGCAATATTATCTTACCAATTAATTCTAGTAAGCATCCAAAAAGAAGGACAAGAGCCATTACTGTTATAGAGACTCAGGACTTTACAGTTATTCCCTGTTATATTTGTGTGACCTACTGGGTTTAATTAGGTTTGCTTACATGAGTACGAGTAGAAGGTTATTTAATGGATCAAGACCTACTTTTTCTGTGATTAAACCACTGATGAAATAATACTCTTTCGCCTAGCAACTATAAAATTCTTGAGGGAAGGGGGACAAAACTGGATTTGGCCAGGAGTGGAGACTGATCCAAGCATTATTGGGTCAGTGGGACCATAGGCCTGTCTGCTCCCTGCCCAGCGAAGGGATGGGGAGTTGCAGAGAAGAGAAATGTCAAGATGTGTTGGGAGGGGGAAGGGACCTTGAATGAGGATATACAGGGATGGGAAAAAAAATTTCAGAGGGAAAGCTGAACACATAGTAAATATATGTGTAGCAATCTTATTTGCATTACCACCCTTGATAAGCCATGCTTATGATTCTTATCCTGTTCATAGTTATTGTTAACTTTTCCTCATCTTAAATCCATGTTACTGTATTTTTGTTAAATACAAAATAAAGAAGGAAAAAAAAAGAACTCAGAAAAAAAAACCAAAACAAAAAAAAAAAAGAAAAAAAAATACTAGTAGTCACTGGGAAGCAAAGGGCCACAAAAACGTTTCTCTGAAGCTTAAGAAAACAATGAAAGGACCTATATAGTCCAAGTTTCTAAAGAAATTAATGATACTACTTTATTTTACCTCAGTCCCTTCCCATTTTTCTGTATTAGTCATCTTTTCGAAGATGGGAGGGCAAGTGTCTATTTATGTATCTTATTTTATTCTGCTGTCTCTACTTTCAATAGGAATAAAGAACATTTAAGAATTTTGTATTCATGCTTTTAATTTGTGATGATCAGGGCCCATTTCCCCATTCTCACAATATCATTTGTATTTTTCTCAGCCCAATCTCACTTCTTACTTTTCTATTTGCACGTGTATCTCAGGACTTGTGTTTCTTAGAAGACAGACTGGGTGTTCTAGACATTGTCTTTATTTTGTAGAAGGATAGCCATGCATAACTACTATTTTTTGATGTTGGATTCACTCAGAATCCAGGATGTTCTATTAGGAGGCTGAAGTTAGATAAATTTAATGCTAAGAAAAGGTGAGCATAGGATCACAGTACAGTAGAATTCAACACAACTTGAGAAACAATAAAATGTCTTTCCTTTATGTCTCTGAATGAGATTTCCTCTTTCTCTTCGGCAACAAATAATGAATTATTTATAAGTGCTGCCAACTTTTTGAGTAAATCTGTCTCAGTGTCTTCTCACTTGTCAAACATTTTAAATTGAATCCCTACACCAAAGAATTAAAAAAAGTCATTTGGTATAGACATAGTCCCACTGCTATGAATGTCAAATTCATTTTGAAGAAAAATTAGCAATTTTTTAGATGTGGATGGCCTTTGCTTACCCTGAGATATTTCAATAACTACATTTTATGGAATACAAATTATTTGGAAAAATTATGTGCCATTATGAATATTTTTCTGAAACATTACATATGGATAGTAGCTTAAGGTAGTAATAAAAGTGCCACTCAAAATAGAAAGAATAGAGACACATGAAAAAAATCTCACTAGGGCCGATTGTGTACAGTTACCAAGTATGGAAGATTTCCCTCTTTCCCCCTTAAGTAATACGTGCTATATAGCCATGCTAGTGGAAAACGATCAAATCTTTCTTTGGAGATTGCTGTGAACCTGTTTTTAGATACTGGCTTCCTGATTTCAGCCAAAGTATATCATTGGCTTTTGAATATACATCAACAAAATTAATTAAATAATTCATGTGTTTGTCTGGCCAATGATGGAACACTCTGATTCTTGTAACTTGGTTGCTCATTGTTGTAACATAGTGGTCAGGTGACCTTAGGCCCAACTATCTCTCCTTACTTTCTGTCTTGGTGTTTTCAACAGTAAAAATAGTGTCATAAATGCAATATACTTAGGTGACATCTTCATTATAGTCACCAGTACCACCCTCTCAATAAGATCTTCTTCAAGATTATAGCCCTGGGAATACTGTGAACTTGAGGTATATAACCTGGACAAGCTGTCTTTTCCAATCAATCAGCTGTGTTACCTGCATGATCTACACTCCCAGACTCTATGTTCTTTATCAGTATCCCTGAGCCTTGGAGATCAGTTCACTATCCAATTTTCCCTATGTAAAATTTATTAACATGTTTAATTTGTTGGATATTGGTGTACCATACCATTAGTCATTGGTATAGAATGGCATCTTGATCATGTGTATCAGAACCAGAAGTCTGCTAAGAGTGTCTCTCTGGCTCTGACGCTTGCTCAGTTCTGTGAGACAAAACATTTCTTTTTCAGGATGCTAGGATGAATCCTCTGTATCAAACATTCTTACACAGCAAAGAAATATTTTCCTGTTTTACTAATGTCCCTTATATAGCAACATTATTACAGTAGTTTCTCTACTAACCTATCCCTCTGTTCTATATCTCTTATGGAGAACAATTCTGACCAGTGACCCTTGATTTCCTGGCCAACCTCTTCCATTTGGGGTCTCCAAATCAGATGCAATAGGAGTTGTAAGTTCCTCCTAATGAAACTTCCCAAGTACAAAGAAAAGAATTAAAATGGTCAGAGTGTTCAGCTTCTCCTTAATTGGGTTCCAGTGTTAATTTGAGGTAGATATAGTTAAGTGATTGAAAATCAAACTGTATTTTGAACATGTCTTTGCTTAATGCTGCTGAATTACATTTTCAGTGACAGAGAGAGGTTTATAGAGAAAAAGAAGCATGTCTAATGGGTAATGAAATGCAATTTCACAGACATTCTTGGAACAGTCCGTTTAATAATATTACTTTGCACTTAGCTAATTTATTTGCTTAATGGGAAGTTAAAAGAAAACTGAAATCAAGAAAATAAGAAATACATCATTTCCTTACATAAAGAATTAATAAAACAAAACACTCATATATGTGCACATACACACATGAATATATGTGCAAGAAATGGCACTACATGTTTTGATTAAAGCTTATGTTTAGCAATATATAGTTGCTGTACATATAAATGCACAGCTTTTGATAAATTTTTATGAGATATGGATTAGTATCCAAGAATATTTCTGATAAAGGTATGTTTTATTGTATCAGTCATCCTGAGAATTTTTACTTCTAAGGCAAAAGATGCCTAAAATAAATGTTGCAAAGAGTCACATCTGGGAAATACAAAGAAAAAATGTGCACATAATGTAGTAAAAATATGCAAGCATAAGCAGGGAAATAAGTAACCTTTAGAATGTCAATTTTAAAATAAAAACAAATAACAAACAAAAAAGTTTAAATATTTATTTGTGAGTTTTAAATAGTATCATTCCAATATTACATAGTGAAATACTGAGACTGTCATTTTTATCTTTTTAAGCTCTTTTTGAGATTATAATATAAATGCACATATGTATATATGGACAGATATTCTCAAATATAACATGCTCAATCTGTATAATGATACTTGTATGCATGTTTTCACTCCTGACTGATTTTACTTGACAGCCAACTGGTGTGCTATTGCCTGAGGAGAGCCTTCCCTTGGTTCTGTTTTCCTATGTTGCCTATAGTTATTTTGGAGATTTGATGCCTCAGGAGAGTTTTACTAAATGCTTTAGCATATGCATTAATATTGTTCTTCTTCCACTCATATCTGGCCATTCATGTTGGTGAGATTTTATAGTATAGATTCTGATAATATGAGGAGACACAACTTCACAGGAAGCTCCCCTTTCTCTGGGTCTTACAATTTCTGTCTCCTCTTCCACAATGTTCACCAAGTCTTAGGTGTGGGAGTGTTTGTAGTTGTATCTGCCACATTGTAGGTTTCCAAAGATGGGAAGCACCTGACAGTCTACAGGACTCTGACTCTTATCAACCACACCTGTGATCATCACAGCTCTCTAACTGCAGTAATGGTACATGTACATTGGTGGTAACTAGTAGCTCTACAACTGAAATTAAGACATTGTGAAAAGGGGGGGCGCATATCTACTGGTACTGAAAACCTAGCCAATATGTGTCTTAGTGAAGTTATGTGGACTTGAGGAGAATCTATACACAATAATTAACTAAAAATAAAAAAGCTCTAACACAAATCTCTACCTATTTGCTCTAATTCTCACAGATCAGTGTACTCTTTACCTATCATCAAGGAAATTTATTTCTGTTATGTTTTTAAATTAAAGAAAATACTAGAAAACCAAGTAAATACATAGAGTATAATGACTTTTCCCTACTAGAACATCAATGTTATTTCTGTGAAGAAATGAAAGATTTAGATACATGCTGTGTGATAACAGAGTAGATGAGGCCAGACAGACCATTTGAGTAAGGGACCAATGAAACTGAAATTCTCTAACATACTCCTTGTCCCCAAGAAGTCATTTTGTTGATTTCAACACTCTCTCTCTGTGTTTTTTGATTAGTTTGGCTAAGGGCTTATCTATCTTAACTTTCTCAAAGAACCAACTCTTAGATTCATTGATTCTTTGGATTATTCTTTTTGTTTCAATTGTATTGATTTCAGCTCTAAGTTGATTATTTCCTGCTATCTACTCCTTCTAGGTGAGTTTGCTTCTAATTGTTCTAAGGCTTTCAGCTGAGCTGTTAAGTCTGTAGTGTGGGATTTCTCTAGGTTTTTCATGTAGGCATCTAGCGCTATGAATTTTCCTCTTAAGACTGCTTTCATTTTGTCCCACAAATTTAGATATGTTGTGGATTATTTTCATTAAATTCTAGGAAGACTTTGATTTCTTTCTTAATTTCTTCCTTGACCTAGAGGTGGTTAAGCTGTGTGATGTTTAGTTTCCATGAGTATGTAGGCTTTCTTTGATTTTTGATGTTGTTGAACTCTAACTTTATGCCCTGGTGGTCTGATATGTTACAAAGGATTATTTTCATTTTTTTGTATCTATTGATATTTGCTTTATGACCAATTATATGGTTAATTTTGAGAAAGTTCCATGAGGAGCTGAGAAATATGTATATTCCTTTGCACTTAGGTGGAAGCTTCTGTAGATATCTATTAAATCCATTTGCATCATAACCTCTTTTAGACTCCTTATTTCTCTATTGAGACTCTGCCTGGTTGATCTATCCAGGGTTGAAAATGGGGTATTGAAGTCTCCCACTATTAGCGTGTAAGAATTGATGTGGGATTCGAGCTTTAGCAGTGTTTCTTTTACATAAGTAGATGCCCTTATATTAGGGTCATAAATATTCAAGATTGAAATCTCCTCTTGACCAATTTTTCCTGTGATGAATAAGTAGTGACTATCTTGGTCCCTTTTAATTGGTTTTAGCTTAAAGTCTACTTTGTTATATATTAGGATTGTAACCCCCATTTGTTTCTTAGGGCCATTTGACTGGAAAATCATTTCCCAACCCTTTATTCTAAGCCTGTGTCTGTCTTTGCAGTTGAGGTGTGTTTCTTGTAGGCAACAGAAGGATGGCTTCTGTTGTTGTATCCATCTTGTTAGAGTGTGACGTTTTATAGGAGAGTTGAGACCATTGATATTAAGGGAAATTAGTGACCATTGATTGATATTTCCTGCCATTTTTGGTGGCAACTTGTTTGTATTTCCTTTCTCTAGGGTATTCTTCTGTGGACTTATTGGTTCTTTGTGATTTT
>PVIH01016029.1:13248-47284 GCA_004025045.1 Sigmodon hispidus
TCCATCTATGGTGATTGATAATTTTGCAGGGTATAGTATTCTAGTTTGGCAGCCATGCTGTTTTAGCGTCTGTATAACTTCTGACCAAGCCCTTCTAGCTTTCATCGTTTCCATTGAATAGTCAGGTGTTATTCTGATGGGTCTGCCTTTATATGTGAGTTGGCCCTTTTCTTTTGCAGCTCTTAAAATTTTTTCTTTGGTCTCTATGTTTTGTGGCTTGATTACAATGTGAAGCACTGACCTTTTTTGGGGGTCATATCTATTTGATGTTCTGTAAGCTTCTTGTATCTTTATAGGCATTTCCTTCTTCAGGTAAGGGAAGTTTTCTTCTGTGATTTTATTGAAAACATTATCTGTGCCTTTGAGCTGGTATTCTTCTCCTTCTTCTATTACTATTATTCTCAAATTAGGTCTTTTCATGGTGTCCCAGATTTCCTGAACATTTTGAGTTATGGCTATTTTAGTTTTAGTATTTTCTTTGAGTGATATATCTATTTGAGCTACTGAGTCTTCCACTTCAGAGATTCTATCTTCCATCTCTTGAACTCTGTTTGTTATGCTTGTATCTGTGGTTCCAGCTTTTTTCTTCAGGTCTTCTATTTCCATCTTTGCCTCATTTTGTGCCTTTTTTATTGCTTCTATTTCAGCTTTTATTTCAGCTTTTAGTTCCTGGTATGTTTCTTTCATAGATTTGTTAATCTCTTCCAAATTTTTGTTTGTATTTTCTTCTATTTCTGTAAGGCTTTTTTTTTTATATCTTCTTTGAGAGCTTCGATGATCCTCAAAAAGGAATTTTTGGTGTTGCTTCCTTCTGATTCCTCTTCATTGCTCAGTTCATATCTTGTATTTGTAAGATCGTCACTGTCTTCTGGAGTTACCATGTTGTTCTTTGTATTATTATGTAATTTTTTGCACTGATGTTTGCTCATGGCTTCAGTGGTTCACGATTGGCTGGCTCCTGGTCAGTTGTGGCACCTGGGCTTGTGTGCCTCCTGGCACCCCTCTGAACAGGGTCTGAATCTACCCTTCAGGGACCCCTGTAGTTGTCTGTTTGCTCAGTTTGATGTCATGGTGGGTAGCTGTGCAAATTCCCTCAGCAGGAGCTGTGGGTATGGTGACAGGCAGAGTTTAATCTGTCCCTGCTCCAGAGTGCGATGGGACTCTGCAGACAGCACTTGGTCCTGGAAGCTGAACTGGAACCAATGGGAGCTCAACTCTCCCTCCCTGGCTGGGATATAGGCGCTTGGGCCTGGTGACCCCTCCTCACCTCTGGGCGGGGTCTGAGTCTGTCCTTCATGGACCCCTGTAGTTGTTAGTTTGCTCAGTTCAAGGTGGTGGTGGGTAGCTGTGCAAATTTCCCCAGCCAGAGCTGTGGGTATGGTGACAGGCAGAGTTTATCTGCCCCTGCTCCAGAGTGAGCTGGCACTCTGCAGACAGCACTTGGTAAAGCAGGATATTTTCAAAGACATTCTTACCTTTTTATTTTTATTTTTCATGGATCTGCAGTTCTTTTGTGTTCTGCTTGTCAATTTTGGACTTCATGTTGCCAGCAGTTGAGGCAAGAACATTTTCTTGTCCAGAAGCTGACTTTTGCAACAAAGAAAATAATCTCTATATGGAGTTTCTCTGATGGCTATCATCTTCTCTGTAGTAGATTGGTGCTGCCAGAAGCAGACATGTCTTACTGTCATAAAAATAAAAAAATCTGTTATTAAAACATTAAATGTTATATTCTGTAGATGTCTGAAGGTTTTGAAGGCAATCATTATATCTTAAATATATCTGTTTGACTTTGAAAACATAATTAATATAATCATAAGTTTGATTGTAATAATTAACTACTAATTTACATTTCTTTATATCCTAATTAGTAAGTAATAACTTTCAAGGACTAGCAATTTTCATTACATTGTTAGATGTGTTGTATAGGTATAATACCTTGAATAAGAATAGAATTATTTGTGTAGTAGCAAAAACAATCTCAATTTTGTATTAATATATACAACTTGTATGCAATATACAAAAATCCAGTCCAGTATAAAATATTTAAAACTATTAGCTGCTTTTTAAAAGTAGAATCAATAACCTATTTTTTATCTTACCATATCTGGAGATATGGTAGGGGAGCGGATCCTTTTATCTTTCTTCTTTTTCAAGCAAGAAGTCTAAATCTAATTTCCTTTTCAATCTCTTTTTCTGACTATTACCAATTATCATTTGTAATGATTTAACCATAAAAAATAGTAAATATCCACAGCCCATTGAATGACCAAGTCCATCCTCCTTACTTCTTGGGAATGTAGATATTCTGTCCTTAAATTAACTTCCTGCTGTCTAGAAGTGATGGCATATTTAGGAAATCCTGAAAAAAAATTGGGTTAATTGTCAAGAAGTTCCAGGAAAGGGAGCTGTATCATTTGCTGTCCATTCTCTGCATAATGAAAAAATGCAGGGCTTGTCTCAAGTCTAAGCTAAAATAGTTTTTTAATCAGTTTTGATTTATGATTTCTTTTGATTTTGTGTTCTGTCTTTTACAGCTTTTCTATCATCCAGAGCAGTACTTCTTTTTATAATAGTAATTAAGTTTTTAAATTTATCAGGGAAGTTGTTTTCTCCATAATGACCAAATAGAACTGAAATGCAAAAAGTTACCTTGTTTGTCTCATTACCCTACATTCTTTATTCCAATGCCTGCCTTTGCCACACTTCCAGTCTACTCCTGAGAAAGGGGCATTTTGTTGGTGTTATTTTAAGGAATATATTGTTTCTAGGAATAAAATGTTTACATTTCCATTTTTTTAGTGACTTGTTTTCTATAGTTGAAACATTTAAAATTTTGATTTTTCTTCAAGAAAAGTTCAGTTATTTTCTTCTGGAAATAATTTCTTCTACCAAAACATTATCATAGTTATGCGATTCCATATTATTCTTTTCCATTGTGCATTATCATTCCTTTTCATTGTACATTTTAAAAATCTAGATATTCAATTGTTATTTATCTAGCTTCTGAATTTGATACTATTCTATATATTACTGAGGTCAATATTTGTAAGAAATCAGTGAAGGCTTCTTTTGGGCCCTGTATCACTTTTGTAAATGACTCAATTTTTTTTCTTACTTCTTCTTTTCAATCCCAAGCATTTAAGATTTCATGGCAGAAGGCCAGAATATGATCATCATATAAGTAGTGTCTTTTTACATTATCATAATCTTCCTCCCTAGGTAGTTGGTTGTGGGAGAGTTCAATAACTCTAGCCTAACTTGATTGTTCAATAGCCTTAGCTTTATCATTTTACTGTGTAGTGTATTTATTTTAATTGGGTATAGACTCCCAAACTACTTAACTATACTGTTCGGTCTTTAAGAATAATTCTATTACATGTTAACCTCAAGTTTAACATCTGCTTTACAAAGGGTAAATGCATGCCATATAAGATTATGCTTCCTTGAATATCCTCAAATCTAATATTTACACAGGAGTCCATTCAGTTCTTACACAGTCTGGGGGGATTTCTATTATATTGCAGTTCCTGAAAAGTTACCGGAAAAATTAAGGTTGACTGTTCAAAAGACTTAGACTATTTCTCTGCAACTTTAAAATGCAATGTTGAGATGAGTTTTCTTTGAAATTTCTCTCTCTGGGTCTGAATATTTCTAGGTTCTCTTTTAACAATGTTTTCTAATATTTGTATCATGGCACACATATCAACCAACATGGCACTTATATAAACCAAGTATTTTAGGGCTTAATAAAAAATGATCACACAAATAATGTTTATAATAAATTACATTAATCTCATCTACAATAATTGTGCTCCCTTTTTAACATTTCCATCTTTAAAATGTTTAGAGTAATATAGACAAAGATTAAATTCTTTACATTGTAATACTGTTTCTCATTCTGTCTCTCTGTCCAGAAGGAAACCTAGCCAGAATAACAGTAAGTCATGTGGACCGGAGGTCTGGCTTATGCTGGTGGCTGCAAAGCTTCAGGCAAGCTACTTTTTTTATTGTGAATTCACTCCCCAAAATTTGGACATTATGTTTTTCATAAATTTTAATTGATTTTATAATAAAGACCTGAAGTCATATATTAGAGAAAAGCTGAAAGATCAGGAAAATAGAGGAACAAGCCACAGCAACTTCTTACCTAACTAACTTCTTAGGCTCAAAGAGCAAAATCCTGTGTCTATGAATTCTTGGAGTTCTGAGCTGAAAGGGAAGGGGCAAACTCTGTCTCCCCCAACCTTTAAACCTTTCTCTGCCCAGCAACATCACTTCATGGTTCAAACTTCCTACTGTTAGGATTAAAAGTCTATGTCACCACTCCATGACCTCTATGGCTAAATCTGTGGCTGACTCTGTCCTCTAATCTTTATGTGACCTTTATTAGATACACAATATATCACCACATACAACATCAAAGAATGCAACACATCGGCGCATCATCAAACAAATGTTTGACAGCATTAAACAAATGTAATACATCTTAAACTAATATTCTACAGCATTATACACTTTCACAATGTATTTTTCCTTCAAAATTTTACTGGAAACAGTCTGGTAGATACATCAAAAATTCTGTCCTTGGTGACTGCAAATTCAGAAGAGTTCACTATTGTTTATGCATAGAGTAATTTTTAGTGATGACTTTGAGGGAGGTTACAGGGAGGCTCTTGTTCCAAATAGTCCCAGATGTAAACCTTTTATCAAAGATCTGTGTTTCATGTATATTTTATTTAACCTTGGAAACATTTCCCTTGGCATCAGAAAATCATTTTAATTGAAATTTTGATCAGCAGATCAAGAATTAACCAAATTGCATTGCCATCAAAGCTGAATTTTGGTCAGCACATTATAATCTTTTTTGGAAAATAAAGATTTAAAGAAAATTTAACCAAATATTACCTTTTAAGATTAGAAAACATAGGCCTCACAGAATAAAATGGCTTTCTTAATAAATTTGATATATTTTTGTTTGTGTCTCTCTACTTTTAGATATCTCTTACACATGTAACTGCAGCAAAACCTTGTTTACCAAATCAAGTTGTGTATAAAGTTGTTTTAACTTATATCATAAATATTTAGTACAATCTTTCATAAATATTATCTTTTGATATAAGACATGAAATGAATGCCAGGTAATCTATTTTTACCCTTTTATAACTTGATATAAAGCTGAACCATAATAATTAGTATTGGGGATGAAGAAATAATAACTAAAACATTTTGTTGCATAGATCTTGGAAATAAATATGAGAAAACTGGGATCTGTCAGGATCTTAAAAATTTTAGCCTTAGAGAGAGATGTATCACAGCACTGGCTGTTGGCTTAGTTCTTAGAATAATTGTGTTTTCTACTTAGTGATTTTTTTTAAAGTTGAAAGAAGAAGCAAAGTTCATGATATATTGATCTGTTTTTCTACTTACCTAGAAATAAATGAATTGATTCCAATTCTCTATGCATGTATTGATTATTATATAAAAAGCCTCATAAGAGGGACAACTGCATCCTGTGGAAAGTGAATACATTTTTTGATAAACTTTATAAGATTCTCATGGGGTAAAATTTATTTCAACACTATGTTCTTGTTTCTATTATTCTTCAAAACAAACAAACAAAGAAACAAAAATCTAGCAAGTGCTAATTAAAGTCAGGCTAAACTCCTTTTAGTTCAGGATTCATAGGGTTAAATGATCTTAACTTTTTTTATTAGACCCTCCCAGTAAAAAATTATAATGGCTGATTTAGCGCACAGAATTTATATATAAATATCTTAAATCCATAATTGTATTTTTGATGAATACTGCTTAACTGAAATATTTTCTAAGCTGGAACTTTTGATTATTTTCTTTTATTATGTTGCTTTTATTATAAATCATAATTATAGAGCCACTGTACACATAGCAAGAAAGTGGAATGGCTATCAACTAATTTTATGAGTTATTAAAATATAGTTGTCATTTACATGAACAGGTTTCACAAAACATTCTTATCCAGTTACAGATAAAAAAAATTCAGGTTTTTATCTCTATCTTCAATTACGAAATTGAGATTTTGAAAATGATACAGACACAAAAGGCGACTGTAGTGATTCAATGATCTTATGAATATGTGCTGTGAATATACATGTGATCATTATTAGTTTAGACTACTAAAGAAAGGAAATCATCTAAGAAACAAATGCCTTTCCATATATAACATGACACTCTTGGGCAAAATGTAAAACAAAAAAATGTAATGATATACTAAATTTAGACTATAGCTGATTTTCTCAATATTCAGCATGAACTTCAATCTTCATGACATTCAAAATGAGATATTGGTTCTTGATTTAATTAGTATGACTTGTTTCTTTAGCCCCCATTGCAGAACTAACTATAGAGTTAGTCTTCTTCATGTACAAAGCAGTGTCTTCCCACATGTGGACAGAAGTATTTCAAATACCTCTGAAGATACATGTGAGATACTTTCTATTTTATAATTACGTTTTGGTTACTTATTATTTATATGTTTAGGTCACTTTTTACATGGGTGTTTGTGTATTCTGCAAATGCTTGCTAAGGTCATAAGAGGGCTTTAGATAGCCTGGGATTGAAGTTATAGATAGTTGTTAGTTGCCATGAGTGTCCAAAATAACCAAAAATATTTTATAACAAAAAATATTCCATAAGTTTTGTAAGTGCTCAGTATCTGGTCTTACTCACACTAAAGCTTAAAATTAAAAGCTAACATTTTGTTAGTGAAATAAATAGACAAAGTATCTCTTCATTAGAAATAGGATGGGAATTTTGTTATAGATGTAACAGAAGTAAAAGAATAATTTGAGAATGGTCATCTACAGAATTCTATGAAACCAAATTAAATCACAATCATCTAATAATTTAATAAGAAGAAATTCTTACAGCTAGTGAATGTTTAAAAAACAGCCTATAGCCTAGGCTTTTCTTAAATTACAATATTTTATGATTAGTTATATTTGTATAACAATTTATATTTATCTGTTATCATCCAGTTGTCTGTTCTTTGGGGACAATATTTGCCTATGTATTTTGCTTTGTGGGGTTAACAATTTTTACATATGAAAGGCTGTACTCCAGTAAGTAAGTGAGCAGCATGAATGGGTGTTTTTATAAATGGGGAGATCATAAGAGTGAGCATGAATCTGAGAGGTCTGATAACTGAGTTTGATGAGGTGCATGATGTAAAATGACTAAATATATAATATATATTCATAAAATAAATATATAAATATATATTTTATATATAAAATAAAAAAGACAGATTGTGTTTCTTACCCAGAGCAATTTTCCTCTCTCCTCCCTACTTTATCTGCTGTAATGTGTATATATACTAAAACTTAATTACATGTTTGATATTGACTTATATAATTTTAACAATATTTATCAATTTATTTAATTTATACTTGTATTTTGCCTGTATATATTCTGTGTGAGGGTATCTGATCCCCTAGAATTGAAGTTACAGACAGTTGTGACCATGTGGGTACTGAGAATTGAATCTAAGTCTTCCTCTGAAAGAGCAGACATGCTCTTAATTGCTGAGTTATTTCTTCAACCCAATCTATCTAAAAATTTTAAGTACATTAGTGTTCGATGTTTGTTGTACAATTTTTATATGAGACTGTGTCTTGAATATGAGACAACTAACATGCCAATAAACTTTTTCTATATTATGATTATTGTCTCATCCTTTGTAATTATAGCAGGAAAGCAAGGCTATGTCTAATTATTTGAAAATCAAGGGCTCTGAAATCCCTTGCTCCTTATTAGATGCTCAGGATACTCAGCCTGTTGATCTTGACTCATTATTATAAGAAATTTGATCTAGATGTTAATTTGGTAGAGGTTATAGCTGTATCTATATATTTAAACTTAAACAGAAATATCTGGAAAAATATGCATAGAAATGAAAAGCTAATACAGTATAATGTTGAATGACTGCCATCAGGCATATAATATACATAGGCGCTTGCTCTTTTTTTCATACCATAGTCAATTAGAATGCCTCTGGTCTAATTAACAAATCATTTAAATAAACTAAATATTAAGTTAATATCTGATTGATTAAAAATTCTTGAACTTTCTTTCTTTTCTAAAGAATCTAATGGTTGTTGTATTTGATCACACCATCAGATGCATTTAGCTGAACCAACATAGGTTTTGGTTTTGATGATGGAAATATGAGAAACAGAATTACAGAGAAAAATGAACCCCAAAGGCATGGGTGTAGTAATCAGTAGATCCTGTCTCTTCCCTTAGATAGTTCTTCCTTTTGTCACACCTCAATTCTATCTCTCCTGTTTCCTCTTTTCCCTTTGCTTCACAGGATGTGCCCGAGGGACACAGGCTAGGTACACAGCAAGGTTATATGAGAAAGTAAGCTGTGGGCAATGTGCTAAATGGACTGCTCTAGAAGCACAGCTACATGTAAGAATAGATTGTGTAATTTCATTTCTTTAACAATAAAAATCACCCACCATCATTATATATTACTGAGGATACGATGATAATAATAATGAGTATATCACTATTCAGTCCAGCAACTGAATAAATAAGTCTTTGTTGAACTTTTAAGATCATAATTACTGTCATCAAAAAAGAAATGGTTAAATTGAAAGAACCCAAAGAAGGCAATAAAGAAGTTTTAAGTTTTTTTATTTGTTTGCATTTTAAAAATCAAATAAAATGTCCAAATAAAGCTATTTTAGTGTCTTTTCTAATGAATAAGGATGATTCAATCCTTCTATTTAGTCATCTGTGTCTTTTTCTTCTATTTCATTGCATTTAAAACTGTACACATTCTAGAAAAGAGTAAAAATGAAAAAGAGGTACCCGTTGAAAATTTTTTTTTCAAAATGCAGTTCTTCTGTATGGTCTATTTAGGAGACATATATTAGAGAAGTTGAAAGATTGTCCTCCTGAGATGCTTATAAAAGCAATCAAACAAAAATTCTATCTTTGAAAAACTACAATTTTAATTTAGATTGACCTAGTTGCTAAAGACGTAGTAGACTTATTAAACAGGAAGAGAAAACTGTATGCAAGGGTAATACTGGTGTGATAATATTAATAAAGAGCAATAACTTTGACTTTAATAACTTTAGTGTGATTCAATTTTCAATGTTAGCTTCCAAATGACTCACTGTTCTAATTATCACATTTTCCTGCATATCACAAATTCCTTTTTTGGGACTGTTGCTCACACTATTTCCTGATTAACACATTTATTCTATTTTTATCTATTTCAAACATACAAACAATTCCACATAATAATTTTCCATCTCTACCTTTTATTGTTTGATGAATGTTTATCAACAATGCCAGCAATAGATAATTTCACATTTTTAAAATATAATAGGTTATTTCCTCTCAGTTTTAGTTTGCATTCCTCTTTCACCTTAACCATTACACATCCTCAAAATACTGAAAATACAAAAGAAAATATGTTCTGTTTTAAGTCTTATTTTTTCTCATTTTTATGCTTTATATAAATTTATAAAGTTTTTATCTTAGATAACTTTTAAATTATATACAGTTTATATTTACATTATATAAATTTATAATTTATATAAATTACCAGTGTATGCTTTATAAACTCAAGAAAAACTATTACTTTTTTCTTTATACATATACCTCAGATACATTACCAAATATTTTCTTATCATGTTTTTTTTTTCTTCAGGATTCTCTTAGGCAAAGTGGAAAATATACTTTTATTTAGCTACATTGAAAATATATATTGAATCAATATCTTACAGAGGGCTTCATTTATATCAAGGCATAGTAGCTCTGAATGCATTGGAGAAATATAATGTGATAAACAATTTTTCACTTTTCTATGTAGCAAAGATCTAAAATAAATATGAACTTTCACAGAACAATATTTTAGTCAATTGCCAAACTGAAGAGTATTTGAAAATTCCTTGGATTTTTAATCAGGGAGATACAAGGAGAAGAAAGTAAGAAAATCAGGAAAGAAAGAAGGAAGGAAGGGAAGGAGGAGAGGGGAAGGAGAGGGAGGGAGGGAGGGAGGGAGGGAGGGAGGAAAGAAATAGACTAGCTTTCTACTCCTGTCTCTTAACCTACTCCATGGTCCATACATGATCTGGACTTTTGTATCTTCTCTTCCTGCTTCCCTCATATTGCAGATTTTACTCAGTATGTCATTCAGTATGCCTTTCATTCCCTGATGCTAGCTAATATTTTTTACAACTTCAGTTATTGCCTCCGTGTTGGATATAACAGTATGTATCATAAGAAAAGTAGACACATTTGTCAAATGAATTAAATGATGAACCAATAATCAATTACATAAGTGCACAAGTTACAGATCCATGAAATTCTATTAATTAATGGAATAAATCATATATGTTCTGTAACATACATTTGACTATAATAGTCTATTGGTGCACAAACAAGCACATGCATAATCTCTATGCAGCCTCTAGCATCAATAGTTTTCAGATATAGTTTTATTCATACATTACTAAGTATTTTTGTGTGGCCTCATATTTACATTCTTATGCATTATAGAGTACTCTACTCTTGTGTAGAATTTCAGTTTTTATTCTTTCTTACATGATTTTCTTCTTATATACTCACATTACTAAATTTAAATAAATGAAGAAACAGAGTCTTTTATATTATTTCATTCTGATGAGTTTAAACACATCCTCAAACATAGCATCTATTGTATTTTGCTAACCCATCTTTTGTTTATTCCTTAGCCTGCTGCTGATAACCTTCTCATGTCTGCTGTGACATGTTTCTTTTCAATAGGATTAAATAACATAATAACACACATGCTGTTGATGGTGACAGTAATAAACCAGGAAGTGTTTACCACTTCCTAATGTACTTGCCTGATGGACATCTGAACACCCACATGCTTACTGTGAATTAAGACTGGCTATGAGACACAGCTAAGTTGGGGCACTGTCACCTGTGATAAAACACTAGTTCCAAAACCCACACCCAAACCTGCTAGACCACTCACTATTATGATCCATGACAAAATTATTTGACTTTTTCCCAGATTATTATTGAATGGATATTTAATCCCACAAAGAAATAAAAACCCTGGCTATTCAATACATTTTGCTGAAAATATTCTCTTCAGTACTTTTCTCTCCCTTGACTCTTTTCTTTGAGCAATGTCAGTGGTTCTTTTTATGTCCTTCTTAACCAAAGATAAATTGGGATGTTTCTCAAATCTGTTGTGTAGTCTCTCTTCTTTTCATTCCAAGGACATCAGGAATCATCTACATGTAGCTAACAGAGAACCCCATTTCTTTAAACAATAAGAAATACCTTTTTTACTCTCATCTTTGTTTTTGGTTGTTTGTTTGTTTGGTTTTTCTGAAGGTTATGTGATTTTTTTTCTGGCCATGTAAGATTTCTCCACATACTTTTGGAGCAACTAAACTTTTCTTAAAATAGCTTATTTCAATTCTCCTTTTTAAATTTTTATTATGAATAAAGTCTCATTTTTTATTCATGTAGCCCTTTGTTCAAACTTTCTTCCCCCTCCTGCCCCTCCCAGTCATTATCTCTTCTCCCATCTCCTTATACAGTTTGTCCATACTAAGATCTATATGGTATGTCTTTTTTTTACATGGAAATGAAAGTATTCTTCTGGAATCCAAGGCCAAATTCTCAGCAAAAAGAGAACTTGTTTAAGAATAAGAGACAAAGACAGAAGACAGAGTGACAAGAAGACAGGAATAAAGGAAAGAGGGAAGTATTATTTGTTCCAGAGGGACAAAGGACTGCCTCTGGATAGAAAGAAGACATACTTAGGACATAGGAAACTAGCAGTTTATAAAGTTACAAGGGAATATATATATATGTATATATATATATATATATTCCCTTGTAACTTTGTAACACAGGACATATATATGTCCTGTGTTAGGATGAGGTGTTTGATATTAATTAGACATGTTAAGTAGATTAGTCAAGGGGGCCTTTGGTGTGCTAGACTTCAATACTTTGATAGTTGGACCTTGATGGTAAAGCCTTCCCAGGAGAAAATGACCAAATAGATATTTATGCCTATCTTTAGGAATGCAATCTAATGGTTTTTAACAAGGCATAGAGAATTGAGAGAAAGACAATGCCTGCCGGAGCCATGCTCACCATGCTCCACCTGGCAAGATTTTTTTCAGGAAACTATATGGATGGAATTAGTTATGATTCTTCTACTTCCAGTTTAACTGCTTAGTAAAGCAAAGTTTAGTACTTATATGTTTTTATCTCAGGAAATGCAATCATATTCGACATAATTTTGCCTGTGGTTGTAGTCTTAGTACCATAGCCTCTTGGCCATCAAGGTTGACACTAAGCTATAATACATCTTACTTCCATGATGAAAGAGACTGTTTATTCTCAGTGGTGCATTTAGGAACATACCAATACAGCTTGTGATGTAGAATAATGTTTAGGTCAGTCCCATCACAGCACAAGTCTATATGTGCTATATGTGCAGGTTTAGAGTCTCCTTCTGGAGGTGTGGGCCTGAGTGTAGAAACTTTCCATAATCTTGTGGTAATATATTGTATATTTAGTAAAGATAGTATGGGATATTAGGGGACAGAATCACTCACACCCAAGCTGTGAAAGACTGGGAGTGATGGCCCATGACTTTAGTCCTGTTACTCAGGAGACAGTGATGAATGTGAATGAATATGATGTCAATGTCTAACAGCCAGACAGTGGTAGCACACACCTTTAAACTTAGCTTTAGAATACTTGAATACTGAAGTAAAATAGTTGGGCAGGGAAAGAAATGTAAGGCAAAAGTAGGCAGAAATTCAGCAAGTCTAGCTGAGCAACTGAGGACCTGTGAACATTGGGCTTATTTTGTTCAGCCTGAGGAGTTAGCTGGATGAGAACTGGCTATGCTTTGTTCCTCATCTCACGGATATTCCAGATTTTCCCCAATATGTGACTCTGGGGTTTATTATAATACTAAATGGAATTTGTACAATATAGTCTGTCTACTAAGGCTAATACTGTAGCGTACTATATCTACAGATTTTGGTTATAGACATTTGTATATTCTGAGAAGACATAAAGCTATAAGGGATGTTTGTGGAACTCTGTCCATCACTACGCTTTACATGGTATTATGTTACAATTTATCCATTGTACTCTTTCTCCCCAAGCAGGGGACATTTCTCATCATGATGCTTGACTATACCCATTGTGAGGTGAATAACATTTTTCTTCCTGAATTTTTCAATGCAGCTTTTACTACCATTATTATTATAGTATAAACTGGCATCATATATCATCTGGCTTCATTAGTATTTATTAAAATAATTTGATGTGTGATGATAGTTATTAAAATTAATGTGTTTATAAAAAGAAAATTGCATGACTATAGCCATGACCCTACATTTTCTTCACCTCTGGTACATTTACATAGATTTCCCACAGTCTTGCACTTTCAAATGCCTAGAAATCAGAAACAGACCCAACAGTAGAACATAGAAGATTAAAATGCTTCAGAACCCAGAGAAGTGTCTTAGCAAGTTCAGTAACAAATTTGAATATATTGAATACCAAAGAAAACTTAAACAGTGATGTAAATAGAGAAATACATTACTTTCTACTAGTGGATTATAGAGAAGCAAGCTGTCTAGCCAGATATTATAAGGCATTATTCAGTCTGGTGTATTTTATCTGACTCAAAGTGGGAAAGTATTTGTAAATACAGCAGGAAGGTTGTATTTAGTGAAAAATTACATTGGACTATTACCAGGCATGTGTAAAAGCTACAAGTCCATTTTCAGAACATGTGGATTATATTTGTGATTGACTTCTGCTATATTGAGTCTGTCCCCTTAGTCATTGTCCATGCCTTCAAGAATATTTTAATTGGTTGACTGAATAATTAGCCAATCTTTAATTTTTAATTAATTAATTCTTTAATTTTGAATTCATATATTTATTTATTGGTCTATGTACCTGGGTATGCAGGGTGTATGCCAGGGGAGTGTTGGTGGAGATAAAAAACTAACTTGCAAAAGTTGGACTTCTCCTTCAACCATGTGGGTCTCAGGGATCAAATTAAGTTTGTTAGGCTTGATGGCAGGAGCCCTTATCTGCTGAGCCATGTCCCTGGCCTCAGAACTAAGCATTTCAAAAGCTGATCCAACATCATGATTTGTTTCTGCCATCCAAAGGCAGAATGTTATGTCAAAAGAGTATTTCATAGGGGAATTAGACAAAAGTATGCTTCTTAAGTACAGTGAGAAAGGAAAAATATTCACTATTTGTAGAATTTCGAGCAGTACAATTTGTTTTCCATTTTCATCAGTCACTTAGCTTGGCCAGGAATATAAATGTTCTCTGATTCATAGACAGCTGTTAATAGTTTGTTTGAAAGGTCAGACACTTGGAAGAAACAAGATTGGAAAATTGGATGTCTGAGGGAGGGGTATAATACATCTTTTAGAAGGAGCACAGAATTTGAAGGTATTTATATTTCATAGTAAGAATCTTATAAAAATAATACACTATAGAGAAAAGACTCAATAACAAATTGAGCACAGTCACAATGACACACACCATGAATCTCAGCAAGTTATTCTTGCCAGAACAAAAAGTATTTGCTTATTGAGACTGAAAGGTGAATATATGTATGTATTTATACATATATATATATATACATATATACATTCAGAATAGAAGATACATACCATTTGTCTAAAAAATCCATCTTTTCTTTAACAAGGCTGATCTTGCTATTCCTAACACTAAGAGCCTGATACTTCTTTCTTCTAATTTTTTAATGTTTTTTTCACACCAACCATTGTTCCTCCTCCTTACCCCTCTTCCCAGTCTCCCCCTGCCAGCTTCTCCCCACCTCACCTCCCTCATCCATTCCTCAGATAGGGTCAGGACTCCCGGAAAGAGTCAATGCAGTCTGGCATATCCAGTTGAGGCAGAATCAAGCCTTTGCTCCCAGTATCAAGGCTAAGCAAGATATCACTTTATAGGGAATGGAAAAGCCTGCTATTTCAATAACATGCGTTGTAGCTAAACTCCAGTATGAATCCTTGTTTTAAGGGTACCAGTGAGTCATTAGGTGGCTGGGTGATTAAACTGAGGCGCTTCTCAATTGGACCAAGGGCATTTCCCTTGTTGTATTCATGTAGTCTTGGCATGTATTTTAGCATGCTTCTGCAGCATTATAATCAGGTCACTCATGATACATACATATATATATATATTCATTTGCTAATCACATATTCACCACTTATGAAGAAATTCTCCTTACCAAATATAAAATGAACCAATTAGCATATGACCATTTTGGTTAGTTCAGCATTAGGAAGCGACAGGTATACAGGAACATGAAATGGAGTCCTGAGGAGTCAACTATAGTTCACTCTGGAAGGCAATGCATGAATCAATCAAGCACCACAATTTTGCACTGTCTTCATCACTGTCAAAATATAAGGGGAACTGAGAGGGAGTCTTTGCTATTGTACTTCCTCACCTGTCTTCAAGTCTTTACTTTGCATCTCCAGAATATTGCATCCTAATAGTGTGGAATTAGCTCTTCTGCATGAAAGAATGTCACCTTTAAATGCAAGATACTGGCTGCATTGAACGGAAAGTTGAGAATTGTATCATATCAGATTTTGCTCCTCATGACAATGACTCACCAAATTGGAAAAAGAGGATTTTCTTTCTTTTTATTTTTCCCCTTGTTTGACTGCTGAGTCATGATTAGGAAAGTTACATAAATTTTCAGTAGCATAAGGAAACTTCAGGAGACAAAGTATGAGAGCTATAAGGAGCTTCTGAGTTATTTCATTTTGATTTATAACCCATAGTAAGGTTACTGATATAACATAGAAATGAACAAACGCAGTGTTGTCAGGGACTCAACTGTTTTTATGACAGTTGAAGTCCTTCCATATAGAAAATCGTGGCCACATAAATAAAGAATAAAGGGCCATGAGACAGTTGGCAGAATACAGAAGTCATAATAACAGTAGAAATAATCAGAGATGTTCTTAAAGGATGTAGCCAATACTGGTTTTGAATTCAGTAGTTTCCTGTTAAAGCCTCTTAAAGGCTTCAACTACAATGATTAGCTTAGAACTCATGGCAATCATTTCACGTCTTACTACTTAAGTGCTGGGCTCCATAGCTTGTAGCTCATATTTTTAAAGGAGTTATGTTAAAGTGATGAAATACTGAACTATTTCTCCTTTAATTTCTAGATATCAATATACCTATTATTCATTTATTCATGCTCTTTTAAAAATTGTATGAATACCTAATGAAATTATAAGGAAAGCTAAATGAATGCATTATTATAGCAAAGAATTCAAAGTGCTACTATCGAATAGGAAAACAAAAAAGAGAAAAAAGAACAACAATAAATTAGGTTTTCTACAGATGCTTCATAGAATCTCTCAATAGAAAAGTTCTTTTGTAATTATTCATACACATTGGATTCACGTTATTAAATTCTTTACATGTTTAGAGATGGCTGTATTACTTATCTTTAATTTTTATATACTAAATTATGTTAAAGCTAATTGTTGTTAAACTAACTTGCATTTTCTTTCTAAATCCAGTTGAAGAAAATAACCTTTATATGTGTTGATCAATTAATTTGTTAATTTGTTTATGGCACTACACCAAGATTCATAAATATAATTAGCCAGTACTTTTCTTCACTGTCATCTAATATTAATAACCATATTCTTCCTGTTCAACAAAAGCAATTGAGATGGATAACTTCTTTTCACCTTTTAGGCAGAAATTATGTTAAATTCAAGTGTTTAGTTTATTTAGTGTTTGAAAGACTTTTCTGAAAACAATTTCAAAGACCAATGACTTATTTTTAGAAGATTTTTTTGATTGTTGAGAAAAATTTTACCATGTTTCTCATGCAGACCTTAAACTCATGTTTCCCCTGTTAAAGCTCAGTTCATGAATTAATTATAAGCACATGCTACTCTACCTGGTATAAAGAGAACTTTAACAAATGATTGAATTTGCTAAGTAACTGTTGAACTATTCAAATTTATAGTCATTCTTGGCTAGCAATTAGCATATTGCATTTTTATAGAATTTAATCAGACCTCTATGCTTACTGCTAAAATTAATTAGTATAATATACAAAATCGTTACACTTTTAATGATTTATTTTCACTTCTAGTAATATTTTTATCATTTTTACAATAGATATACATATGTTGTTTTTAATACAGAATAAACATACTTCTCAGTCATTATCTTAACTAAGGCATTATAGCTATACACTTTTTTAATTATGATGTACTTTTAACACAATTTTTCATCCTATTATATGATTTCACTATTTTTGTATCATCTAAATGTGTGGAGACATTTTAATTAATTTAGCTTATTAAGTATGAACATTCCTGAACTCTATATATTTTGACCTACTATTTTTATCTTGTTCAATTATAAGTACTTTCCAACTTTCATTATTTTTCTATGGATCATCTGTATTCATTATTAATTAAAATGTAATGTTTTCAAATTGATTAAATCTTAAGCATACAACTTGATGAGAATTCAAAAATATAGTGTTCACACACTTGTACTTTGAAAAAAATATAAAACATATTTGTAATATCCTATAACTTTTTTTTAAAAAAATATGTTTTATTTTGTTTATATATTTTGAACATGTGGTAGCATTTCATAGAATGATTGAGGATGTAAGTGGACAACTTTTGGAACTAGGTTTTCTCCTATCGTATAATGTCACAAGACCTAAATCAGGAAGTCAGATTTGGAGGCAAGCTCTACTTATGCTGAACCATAAAGCTACTCATCTCTCATAAATATCTGCAACAGCACTTCTCAGTCAATCATTGTGAAACCCTGCACATTGTTAATACTATAATTTATATCATTGTGCCATGAGAGTACCTTTGTCTATGAAGTTAGTCTGAGTTATTAATCAATAGTACAACTGGTGAATAATGGTTCATTTCTTTTTTATTCACTTTTTTATTTTATTTTTTTTATGAATAAAGTGTTTAGTTTATTTAGTGTTTAGTCACATTTTCTATCCCTGTATATCCTTACTCAAGGTCCCTTTCCCCTCCCACCACATAAGGTCATTCTTTCTTCTCCACCTCTCCCCGTCCCACATCTGGGCAGGGAATCCCAAGGTCCCAAGGTCCAAATATTGCTTAATTCACCTTGCACTCCTGGCCAATCCCTTTATCTCCCTTCAACATCAAGACTGAGTCAGGTGATCCTCTGGGGAAGTAGCATCCAAGGTGTCAGTCCAAGGTGTTTCCGATCCCAAGCTGTAAAGTGGTTGGGGTTTGCAGCTTGGACATGCTTTGCTTTTTTTGTTGTTTTGTTTTGATTTTGATTTTGATTTTGATTTTGTTTAGAGTTCACTAATGAGTGAGTACATCTCCTGCTTATCTTTCTGGGTTTGTGATATCTCGCTCAGGAGGATATTCTCCAAATCCATCCATTTGCCTGCAAATTTTAGAATGTCTTTTTTTCCTTACTGCTGAGTACTACTCCATTGTGTAGATGTACCACAGTTTGTTAATCCATTCTTCAGTTGAGGGGCATCTAGGTTGTTTCCAGGTTCTTGCTATTACAAATAAAGCTGCTATGATGAAAATAGTTGAGCTAATGCCTTCGGAGTGTGAATATGCATCTTCAGGGTATACACCCAGAAGAGGTATTGTTGGGTCCTTGGGGAGATCGACTTTCAATTTTCTGAGAAACTGCCATATTGCAGTCCAAAGTGGCTGAACAAGCTTACACTCACACCAACAATGGAGGAGTGTTCCCCTTGCTCAGTACCCTCTCCAGCATAGGCTGTTATCTGTGTCTTTTATCTTAGCCAATCTATCAGGTGTGAAGTGGTATCTCAAAGTTGTTTTGATTTGCATTTCTCTGATGGCTAAAGATGATGAGCACTTTTTCAAGTGCCTTTCAGCCATTCATACTTCTTCTGCTGAGAATTCCCATTTTAGTTCTGAACCCCATTTTTTGATGGGGTTATTCAAGGTTTTGGGCTCTAGATTCTAGAGTTCTTTGTATATCTTAGATATCAATCCTGTATAACTTGGAGGATTATGAAAATCTTTTCCCATTCTGTAGGCTGTCCTTTAGTCCTATGGACAGTGCCCTTTGCTTTACAGAAGCTTCTCAGCTTCAGGAGATCCCACTTATTGATTGTTGATTTTAGTGTCTGTGCCACTGGGGTTATATTTAGGAAGTGGTCGTCTGTGCCAATTCATAGAAGTGTATTTCCCACTTTCCTTTCTATCAAGTTCAAAGTAGCTGGGTTAATGTTGAGGTCTTTGATCCACTTGGATTTCAGTTTTGTGCAGGGAGACAGGCTTGGATCTATTTGTATTTTCTACACACTACCATCCAGCTATGCCAACACCATTTGTTAAATATACTATCTTTTTCCATTGAATATTTTGTGCCTGTTTGTTAAATATCAGGTTTTCATAGGTTTTTGGGTTAATGTCAGGATCGTCAATTCTATTCCATTGATCAACAAGTCTGTTTTTATGCCAGTACCATTCTGTTTTTATTACTGTAGCTCTATAGTATATCTTGAAGTCAGGGATGGTGATGTCTCCTGAGGTTCTTTTTTTGAGCAAAATTGTTTTGGCAAGCCTAGCTTACCAGTTATTCCAAATAAAATTGAGTATTGTTCTTTCAAGTTCTGAAAAATATTGTGTTGGGATTTTGATGGGCAGTGCATTGAATCTGTAGATTGCCTTTGGTAGAATTGCCATTTTTAATATGTTGATCCTACCTATACAGGATGGGAGAGCTTTCCATTTTCTGATATCCTCTTCAATTTCTTTCTTCAGTAATTTAAAGTTTTTGTCAAACAGATCTGTTACTTCTTTGTTTATAGTTACTCCAAGGTATTTAATAGTACTTGCAGCTATTATAAAGTGTGATGTTTCCCTTATTTCTTTTTCAACCCTTTTTTCTTAAGTGTATAGGAGGGCTACTGATTTCTTTGAGTTAATCTTGTATCCTGCTACATTGCTGAAAGTGTTTATCAGTCGTAGAAGTTCCTTGGAAGAATTTTGTGGGTCACTTATGTATACAATCATATCAACTGCAAATAGAGATAGCTTCACTTCTTTTTTTCCAAGTTGTATCCTCTTAATCTCCTTTTCTTTTCTTATTGCTTTAGCTAAAACTTTGAGAGCTGTATTGAATAGATAAAGGGAGAGGGGACATCCTTGTCTAGTTCCTGATTTTAGTGAGATTGCTTTGAATTTTTCTCCATTAAATTTGATGGTGGTTGTTGGCTTCTTGTAAATCACCTTTATCATATTGAGATATTGTCCCTGTATTCTTCCTCCCTCCAAAGCTTTTATCATAAAGATCATAAAGGTGTGTTGGATTTTGTCAAAGAATTTTTTAGTATCTAAGGATATGATCATGTGGTTTTGTTCCTTTCGTTTGTTTAAATGATGTATAATGTTTACGGTTTTTCGTATGTTAAACCAACCCTGCATTTCTGGGACGAAGCCTACTTGGTTGTGGTGGATGATATTTTTTTTATATTGTTGTACACAGTTTGCCAAAATTTTGTTGAGAATTTTAGCATCAATATTCATGAGGGAAATTCTTCTTCTTTGTTGTGTCTTTCAGTGGCTTGGGATTAGGGTTAATTGTGGCCACATAAAAGGAATTTGGCAATATTCCTTCAGTTTCTACTGTGTGAAATAGTTTGAAGTGTAATGGTAGTATATTTTCTTTGAATGTCTGGTAGAATTCTGCACTGAAACCATCTGGACCTAGGCTTTTATTTTGAGGGAGGCTTTTAATGACAGCTTCAATTTCCTTAAGGGTTATAGGCCTATTTAGTTATTTAAACTCTTCTTCATTTAATTTTGGTAAATGGTACCTATCCAGAATGCTGTCCATTTCTTCTAGGTTTTCCATTTTTATGGAATATAGATTTTTGAAGTATGATCTGATAATTCTCTGGATTTCCTGGGCATCTGTTGTTATGTCTGCCTTTTCATTTTTGATTTTGTTGATTTGGACACTCACTCTCTGCTTTTTGATTAGTTTAGATAAGGGCTTATCTATCTTGTTGACTTTCTCAGAAAACCAACCCTTTCATTCATTGATTCATTGTATTGTTCTTTTTGTTTCAATTGTATTGATTTCAGCTCTAGGTTTTATTTATTTCCTGCTGTCTACCTCTTCTAGGTGAGTTTGCTTCTAATTGTTCTAAGGCTTTTCGCTGAGCTGTTAGTTCTCTAATGTAGAATTTCTCTAGGTTTTTCATATAGGCATCTAGTGCTATGAATTTTCCTCTTAAGACTGCTTTCATGTCCCACAAATTTGGATATGTTGTGGATTCATTTTCATTAAATTCTAGGAAGACTTTGTTTTCTTTTTTAATTTCTTCCTTTACCCAGAGGTGATTCAGCTGAGTGATGTTTAGTTTTAATGTGTTGGTAGGCTTTCTTTAATTTCTGATCTTGTTGAACTCTAACTTTAAGCCCTGGTGGTGCTATATGATACAATTGATCATTTTCATTTTTTTCTGTCTGTTGATGTTTTCTTTATTACCAATTATGTTGTCAATTTTAGAGAAAGTTCCATGAGGAGCTGAGAAATATATATATTCCTTAGCATTTGGGTTGAAGCTTCTGTAGATATCTATTAAATATATTTGCATCATAATCTCTTTTAGACTCCTTATTTCTCTATTGAGTCTCTGTCTGGTTGACATATCCAGGGATGAAAGTGGGGTGTTGAAGTCTCCCGCTATTTGGGTGTGAGAATTGATGTGGGATTCGAGCTTTAACAGTGTTTCTCTCACATAGGTAGGTGCTCTTGTATTAGGGGCATAAATATTCAGGATTGAAATCGCCTCTTGACCAATTTTTTTCTGTGATGAATAAGTAATGACCAACTTGGTCCCTTTTAATTTGTTTTTAGCTTAAAGTCTACTTTGTTAGATATTAGGATGGCAACCCCCGCTTGTTTCTTAGGACTATTTAACTGGAAAATCTTTTCCCAACCCTTTTCTCTGATCCTGTGTCTGTCTTTTTGGTGTAGATGTGTCTTGTAGACAACAGAAGTATGGCTTCTGCTGTTGTATCCATCTTGTTAGTGTGTGTCTTTTTATAGGTGAATTGTGTCCATTGATATTAAAGAATATTAGTGACCATTGATTGGTATTTCCTGGTATTTTGGTGGTATCTTGTTTGTATTTCCTTTCTCTGGGGTATTTTTCTGTGGAATTATTGTTTGTGTCTTCATGGGTGTATCTGGGGTCCTTAGGTTGGAGTTTTCCCTCTAATGCTGTCTGTAGTGTTGGATTGGTAGATAGATATTTTTTTTCAGTCTGACTTTGTCATGAAATATCTTGCTTGAACCATCTATGGTGATTGATATTTTTTTCAGGGTGTGGTATTTTAGTTTGGCAGCCATGTTCTTTCAGCCTATGTATAACTTCTGAGCAAACCCTTCTAGCTTTCATCATTTCCATTGAATAGTCAGATGTTATTCTGATGGGTATGCCTTTTTAGGTTACTTGGCCCTTTACTTTTGCAGCTATTAAAATTTTTCTTTGTTTTGTATGTTTTGTGGTATGATTATTATGTGGTGCGGTGACTTTTTTGAAGGGTCATATCTATTTGATGTTCTGTAAGCTTCTTGTATCTTTATAGGCATTTCCTTCTTCAATTTATGAAAGGTTTCTTCTATGATTTTATTGAATACATTATCTGTGCCTTTGAGCTGGTATTTTTCTCCTTCTTCTATTCCAATTATTCTCAAGTAGATCTTTTCATGCTGTTCCAGATTTCCTGAACATTTTGTGTTATGGCTTTTTTGGTTTTAGTATTTTCTTTGACTGATATGTCTATATCAGCTACTGAGTCTTCCACTTCAGAGATTCTATCTTCCATCTATTGAATTCTGTTGGTAATACTTGTATCTGTGGTTCCAGCTTTTTTCTTCAGATTTTCTATTTCCATCATTGCCTCATTTTGTGCCTTTTTCATTGCTTCTATTTCAGTTTTTTAGTTCCTGGCATGTTTCTTTCATAGATTTGTTCATTTCTTCCAATTTTTTGGTTGTATTTTCCTTTATTTTTTACTGGAATTTTTCATATCTTCTTTGAGGGCTTCAATGATCTTCATAAAGTTATTTTTAATGTTGCTTCCTTCTGCTTCCTCTTCTTTGCTCTGTTCAGTTCTTGTAGTTGTGGAACCATCACTTTCTTCTGGAGTTTCCTTGTTGTTCTTTATATTATTATATGTATTTTTGAACTGGCATCTGCCTATGGCTTCAGAGATTCACGATTAGGTAGCTCCTGGTCAGTTATGGCAAGAGGACTTGTGTGTCTCCTGTTGCCTCTGAGCATTGGGTCTGCTCAGTCTCTGACTCTGCTCTGGGAAGGGTTCTGAATTTCAAGTCCTCAGCCCTTCTCTGCTGGTGCTGTTGGAGGCAGGGTGGCCCTGCAATTTCCCTTGTTTTAGTAGCAGCTGGAGGATCCCCTCACATCCAAAGTCTATTTCTGTCTGCTAAGGAGTGTGTGTAGACATGCACCACAGACAGAACCCGGTCCTGCAACTCCAGAGTGACCATTTATTATGGATCAGTTTTCTTTCAGAAATGTAAATTGTCCTAACCTGGATTGTAACATCACTATAATTTTATCACAAGGCACTTTGCCATGTTCTCTACTCAACTGTGTGCAGCCACACAAACAGGACACTACACAAACATCTGGTACCACCAATGGTTCATTTTTTAACTACTGGCACTAAGATATGATTTTCCACAAATGCATTGCTTCTTTCTTTGCTGATCATGTAAAAGTACTGTTCTTCAATATACATAATGAGACCATAAAATTCTACTTGATACTACTAGTGAACTTTAGAGAGTGTTTATTATTGTTGTTTTAAATTTTATTTGGACATGGTAACATTCTTTTATATTCAGTTCTCAGGAAGCAGAGACAGATGAAATCCTGTGAATTCAAGTCCAGACTGGTCTACAGAGTGAGTTTGATTATAGCCAGGATTACATAGAGAGATTCTGGCCAAATAAACACATAAATAGAACTTAAAATTTCATCTTATTTTTTATTATTATTAGTGTATGCATCTGTGTACTTATGGATTAGTCACATCCACATATGCATGTGAATTCCACCATGTATGTCAATTAGCACAAATGGAGGTCGAAGCACAACTTAAATGAATAAATTCATAGCATATCGTCTTTTACCATATGTGTCCCGGCATCTGACTCAGGTTGTCAAGATAGGTGTTCTTATAAAAAGTAATCACTAAACTTGATTATATCAAATACTCATATATCAAATATTTATAAGAGTTTGTATGAAATACTCTCTGATACAAAGAATGAACCTTAGGGCAATTCCTGGAAAGCTAAACTATTCCACACAGCAAGTGGCACCGATGAATCAGTCAGATCCTCCCTCCAATAATGCAAAGGAACAAATAGGAAGAAAATAGAGCATGCCTCTGATTTTTAGGTTGGGCTACCTATGTCTGTACATGATTCTCAGGACTTAAAATCACACCTCTAGATCAAGATAAATAATGCTTGATCCTACTACAAGGTGGCCAGCACCTTGCCCCACTGAGCCATCTTTCCTATTCCCAACTGCAGAGTTCTTGAAATATGAAATGTGATTGGATTCCAGTGATAGATAAAAAATTTACAATATGTGCTCTTAAAATTATTTGACATTTGTTGATAGTGAATTGGATAGTTACCAGTCCATAAACAGTACATTAATCAGATTTTATAATATTCTTTGAGAACCTTGGTGATGTGAATCTCTACTTAATGAATGTCCCTAGATTTCTTTTGTGAACTATGCTTTTAAATCTTACATAGCTTTTCTGAAATTCTGTCAATTTAATTTATTTTCTTGTACATACTAAAATGTATTCAATAAATTTGTACATTTAGTGTCTTTAAACAATCTCTTAGACTTTTCTTTAAATACTTTACTTACATCAGTGGTATTATTTCTATTGGAAGTATTATAATCATTTCAATCAAATATTTAGCTTTTATATGGTGATATTTTTATTTCTAGTAACCATAATTACTGGTTTCTTAGCCACAACATCTTTTACTTCTGATTTGTTCAGATTTGTTTCTGATTTACATAGTCTTTAGGATTTACTTTTCTTTACATCATTGTTTATACTTTGTCTCCTAATGTAATATATTTATAAATTGAATATTTATACAAGAATAGACATTTGAGAGGAATTTATATTATTTTCACTTAATGTAATTTTTATTTAATGTAATATGTGTTTATTTATTTCTAATCCCAGTTATGTTTTTGGATCTTGTTGGGGGGAAGCCTTTGAAAATGCTCATGTGTTTCACACTGTCTCAAAAATCTTTTGTCTGTGATTAATAGTTTATTACTATGGCCTATGAATTATGTTTATGTTAACTAAATAATTGTCATTTTAGCTACAGAATACTGTATTTTTTAATCATTTATTTTAATCAAATGCAAAATTATTGATATTTTTCTCTATCTGCATTGAAATGGATCAATTCTATAATTATAAGAGGGCTCTGTCTTTTCCTTTTTAAAGATTAATATGGGGAGTTGCGGAGAAGAAAAATGACCTGATGTGGTGGGAAGGGGAAAGGACCTTGAATAAGGATATACAGGGATGGAAAAAAAATTCAGAGGGAAAGCTGAACACAAAGTAAATATATGTGTACCAATCTTATTTGCATTACCACTGTTGATAAGCCATGCTTATGATTCTTATCCTCTTTATAGTTATTGTTAATTCTTCCTCATTTTAAATTTATGTAACTGTTTTTTTGTTAAATACAAAATAAAGAAGAAAAAAAAGATTAATATTATCTTTCAATTTACTTTTTAATACTACTTTGCTTCTCTAAATGTTTTGACATACATTTTCACCAAGGAGAATTCGAATACAGTATGTGCTGGACAGCAACTGATGGGAGCAGTTGGTGAGACTCACAGCAAAACATTAACCAGAGCTCAGGAAACCCTACAAAACAGGAGCAGAAAGGATTGTAAGGGCAAGAGGAGTCAAAGACACCACAGGAATACACACAGAATCAACTAAGCAGGGCTCATAAGGGCTTCCAGAGATTTAAACAACATCCATGGAGCTGGGTGGGTCTGAGATGGGACATCTGTATATATATTATATGATATGGTTGTGTGGCTTGGTGTTCTTATTGTAACTTGGCATGTCATGTTCTGCTGATATTCCTAGAGGACCTTCTTTGGAAGCTTGGATCTGGGGCAGCAGAGATGTAGAAGGGGACTGTGAAGAGTGGAAAGAGGGGAAGCGCATCAGGATGTAATATGTGAGAGAACAATGAAAAGTAAATTAAAAATTGAAAAGAAAGAAACAAACCAAAATAAAAAGAAGGTTGGAGAACTGATTCAGTAGTATGCCTTCTGGGAATGTGAGACAAAATATAATATATTCAAATATATAAATTAATTATATGCATGTATGTATATGCTTTACAGTGGGTAAATACATTTTTCTCCTTTGCATTAAAATGGAAAATGATTTTAAACTGAATTTTCTTGAACCCATGTATTCTATTAAACTTACTTTACTTTTCTTGACAGAGATTTTGTTATTTTCTTTTCAAATAATTTATCAAACATTAAACAAATATTTAAATCAAGAAACTTATTTGATATCATGTGCCATTACAGAATGAGGTAAATCATTATGATCCCAAAGTAAAACAATTAAATTTAAAAACCTTAAAACTATAAACCAAAAGAGCATCATTTGCATTTCTGTAATATTTCATATATGAATTCAGAAAAACAAAGCATTATTTGAGTGCTATGCTCAGAGGCAATGTACAACTCATAGAATGGCATGTGAAGTTTATGTCCATAACATTCTTTATAACTACATATAAAAGTTAGATTTTAATCAAATAAAAAGACAAGATTTATTTATTCAATATGAAATTTATAATTTTTTTACACAACAATTCAAAGTTATTTTACTTTTATTAAGTACACAATGGTATTATATTCTAATTTAAGATTTAATAAAAATGAGCTAGGTCTTTTCTTTCATTAAGATCAAGCAAGTAGAAATTCATCTTGATGTAGGTAGTCAATTATACCAATATACAAAGGCACAAAAGAAAACTCTTTCTCACCCCTACCAAATAGAAATGTAGGTATCTAAAAGCCAATTGAAAATACTACAGTTGATTGGATGATAAAATTGAAGGCTAGAGAATTCACCCTCTTCTTTATTGTCAACTACACAAAAGGGAAGTATTTTGAAATAAGGCATATACTGAAAGGGAGAAAAAATATCCTGTTAGATTATTCTAGAGTTTTCCAGTTGTTTTTTTAGATATATATATGTATATATGTTTATATATATATATATCACACACACATATATATATGTACATATATATATATGTAAAATTTGGTGATTTTACATCATGCACCACATCAGACTCTGTTATCAGACCTCTCAGTTTCATGCCCGCTCTTATGATCTCTCCATTTACAAAAATGCCCATCCATGCTGCTCATTTACTTACTGAAGCATAATTATACTCCCTGCGTCCAGACCTTAAAAGAAAACAAGTCTTTCCTCATCCACACTCCTGCTGGAGGTTACCAATGAAGAAGTGAGGCATTGTGTCATTTAGCTATGCTCTAGCCTTGAATTCTTGTGTACAATGATATTTCTAATCTCTTTAATTTTTTTTAAAGTCCACTAATGAGTGAGTACATCCCCTGCTTCTCTTTCTGGGATTGGGATACCTTGCTCAAGTGGATATTCTCCTTATCCATCCATTTGCCTGCAAATTTTGGAATGTCTTTTTTTCTTACTGCTGAGTAGTACTCCATTGTGTAGGTGTACCACAGCTTGTTAATCCATTTCTCAGGTGAGGGGCATCTAGGTTGTTTCCAGGATCTTGCTTTTCCAAATAATGCTGCTATGAAAATAGTTGACCTAATGCTTTTGTGGTGTGAATGTGCTTCTTTAGGATATATTGCCCAATAGTGGTATTACTGCAACTTTGGGGAGATTGATTCTCAGTTTTCTGAGAAACCACCATACTGCATTCCAGAGTGGCTGAACAAGTTTACACTCCCACTAACACTGGAGGAGTGTTCCCCTTGCTCTGCATCCTCTCCTTTATAGGTTATCATCTGTTTTTTTCATCTTAGCCACTCTGACAGGTGTAAGGTATTATCTCAAAGTTGTTTTAATTTGCATTTCTCTGATGACCAAAGATGTTGAGCACTTTTTCATGTGCCTTTTAGCCATTTGTAATTCTTCTGCTAAGAATTTCCTTTTTAATTCTGAACCCTATTTTGTAAATTATGTTGTAAGGGTTTGGGGCTCTAGTTAACTTCTAGGCCTTAAACTTTTTTATTTTCTAATTTTTTGCAACAAATAATTCAAGTTTTCTTTTGAAATATGACATTTATTTATAAATAATATTATAATTTTTTTGTATTTAAAATATGGCTCTCATTATTTATTCAGAAAATTTTCACTTTTCATACAGTCAAAGCATATACATCTCCAACAGATTTGTGCAGCCATTTTGCATCTTAGAGTGAGATGCTAAAATTTTGGAAAAGGTTCCTGTAATTTTGGTTGAAACAAATATCATAATGTGAACTCTCCATACACTATGTCAATAGGTATATCCTGAAGTTATAAGTTCCTTTGTATAGGAAAATAGTTGAGAGTCTTTTTGTTTATGGTGTGTAGTATGTGATATATAATATATAGTTATAAAATACCCAGGGTAGGATTTCTATGTGCAGTTTGTTTGTGGTATCAGTAGTTGTGTGATTGCATGGGAGTGTATGATTTGTGTGTTTACGTGTGGGGGGTGTTTGTGTATGTGTGTATATGTGTGTGTGTGTGTGTGTGTGTGTGTGAGAGAGAGAGAGAGAGAGAGAGAGAGACAAAGAGACAAAGAGAAAGAGAGAAAGACAGGGAAGGAGAGAGAGACAGGTGTAGTAAGAGTATATCTGCATGGTTTATTCATCAATAAAATTATCTGATATGTATGCATGTGTATATATATATATGTTTAATGTCTACAATTTAAAGGTTATAACAATTTTATTTTTGAGGTCTTGTATACAATGATATCTTCTTTTATTTTAAGTCCACTAATGAGTGAGTACATCCCCTGCTTGTCTTTCTGGGATTGTGATACCTTGTTCAGGAGAATATTCTCCAAATCCATCCATTTGTCTATGAATTTTAGAATACCATTGTTTTCTTACTGCTGAGTAGTACTCTATTGTGTAGGTGTACCACAGCTTGTTAATCCATTTCTCAGGTAAGGGGAAACTAGTTTGTTTCCAAGTTCTTGCTACTACAAATAATGCTGCTATGAACATAGTTGAGCTAATGCTTTTGGGGTGCCAATGTGCATCTTTAGGGTATATGTCCAAAATGGTATTGCTGGATCCTTGGGGAGATTAATTTCCAGTTTTCTGAGAAACAGCCATACTGCATTCCAGAGTGGCTGAACAAGTTTACACTCCAACATTGCATCCTCTCCAGCATAGGCTGTCATCTGTCTTTTTCATCTTAGCCAATCTGACAGGTTTCAGATGGTATCTCAAAGATGTTTTGATTTGCATTTCTCTAATGGCTAAAGATATTGAGCACTTTTTCATGTGCCTTTCAGCCATTTGTAATTCTTCTGCTGAGAATTCCTATTCAGTTCTGAACTCCATTTTTTAACTGAGTTATTTAGGGTTTTGGTTTCTAGTTTCTTGAGTTCTCTATATATTTTAGAGATCAATTCTTTGTCACTTGTTGGGTTGGTACAAATCTTTTCCCATTCTGTAGGCTGTGATTTTGTCTTATTGACAGTGTCCTTGGTGCTACAGAAGCTTCTCAGTTTCAGTAGGTTCCACTTATTGATTGTTGTTCCTAGTGTTTATGCTACTTATGCGACATGTAGGAAGTGGTTACCAGTGTCAATGTGCTGAAGGGTATTTCCCACTTTCTTTTCTATCAAGTTCAGTGTAGCCTGGGTTTTATGTTGAGGTCTTTGATCCTTTTGGATTTGAGTTTTGTGCAGGGCAATATGTTTGGATCTATACAGCTATAGTAATAAAAACAGCTTAGCTCTGGCATAAAAACAGACTTGTGGATCAATGGAATCGAAGTGAAGACCCTGACATTAACCCACACCTATGAGCATCTGATTTTTGACAAAGAAGCAAAAAATATTTAATGAAAAAAAATGTATCTTCAACAAATGGTGTTGACATACCTGGATGGTTGTGTATAGAAAAATGCAAGTAGACTAAAAAAAAAACTTCTAAAAATAAAGGGGATATAATTTTGAGGGTGTGGTGTGTTGAGAAAAGTAAGAAGATGGTAGAAGAGGAATCAGAGTTGAGGTGATAAAAATATATTGACTATATATATGCCACTTATAGAAATGCAAAATCAGTGAGGGGAATTTGTATGAACTGTTTAGAATCAACCTGAAACCCTTACACAGGGAAAGGGATTATATTTTATTTTTATTACTAATATTATGTGTAGAGAGCTGCCTGCTGGTCTCTACCCCCTGTGTATGCATGCTCTCTTTTGATAAACAACTCCTTATTTGTCTTGAGCCTGGGGTGTGGTTTGCTGTTGCGTGTGTGGACCTATGAGCTGTGCCCAAGTGGCTTATTAGGATTGGATGTCCTGAGAGTATTTAGTCATTGAGCAGGGTTTTCCCGGGCAGAAGAATGAAGAGAGAACAATTATAAAGGTCCTGAATTAACTGCTGAAAAAGAAGATCCTGGGTGTTGCGCTTTCCTTGCTGGCAAGGTTGCATGCCACAAGTGGTGGCCCATACAGGAGCAACTCCTGTGAGCTTCAGGCATCAGAACTTTCTGCAGTCAGGGGGCGGGGTTTCGACGGGAAAATCCCAGGTAAGGTGGGACCCTCAGTAAAGTGGGGAGAAAGCCACTGACAAGTGAGCTGAACTTCATAACTCCACAGACTCCTGGAGTGAAAGTGAAAGTGGAAGTGAAACAAAGCTGGGGCTGTTTGGTAAAGGCTCCGAAAAGGTTTCTAATCTAAGAAAGAAAGGTTATAAAAGAATGGGTGCTTCATCTTCTCATCCAATTTTTTTGGCTCTTAAGGAGCTGCTTCATTAAGGTGTTTCTGAGTCTGCTTTACTTGCTAGCAGTGGGAGAGATTCATGGGTTCCTACACCATATTGAAAAACAGCCAAGAGGGGTGGAGTCAGCAATTAAAGTGGTACAAGCTTTTAAAAGCTCTTTGCATTAGAAAATGATTAAGAATTGTCAATAAAACAGATTTAGACACTCAAAACCTCTAAACGGGGAAGTAAATAAAGATAAAAAAGCCACATAAAGATGGCAGATAAACAGAGAGTCTGGATTCTGGTTATTGCATTTTCTTGTAATTTTTTAACTTTTAAGGAGCTAACTGCAGAGAGACAACTAATTGCTAAGGCTGCTAAGTTAAACAAATGCATATACTTTAAAGATATCCTGACTTTGAAATCTGTTTATACGAATGCGTTTCTTGGGAAAAGAGTTTCTGCTTTTGTCTCCACAGAAGATCAAAACCTGTCGATTGATTCTTGGCAGGTGTGGTTCCATTTGCCAAGGCCACATGAAGCTGATAAGAGACTGTCTTGGGAATTGACACTGCAGTGAGTCAGGGGAGGGTGGCCAGGTCTTTTGGAGGTGTTGGGAGGAGAGATTGGAGGGGGCAGGCAGTGAAGAAAGACAGAGTGAAGGGGTAGAGTTGTACCCCAACCTTGCTGATATAGAAACTCCTGAGTCTACAGACTTGGAGGAAGAGCTGCTGGGGGATATTAATTGGATTAGAGGATATCTTAGGATTGCAAATTATGAATTGAAACCCCTTTATGACATTCTGAAAGGAGAGTCTGCTTTAGACTCCCCACGAGTGATGACAGTGGAAGCTAGAAAAGCACTGCAGGTAGTTGAACAGAGGTTGCAGGATGCCTGCCTACACAGGATTGAGGAAGGAAAAGATTTTGCCCTATGCCTTTTACCCACATTCAGACAATCCACAGGGGTACTATGGCAATCAGGTCCACTGTTGTGGATACACCCAAAGGTATTGCCTAGTAAAAGTATAGAACATTGCCCTACAGCAGTAGCTGATTTAGCTCAGAATGGTATCCAACAATCCATTCAATATTTTGAGCATGTGCCAGCCATAATAATTGTGCCATACACAGCAGCACAAGTTAACACCCTGTGTGCTGTTGTTGATGATTGGGCCATTCTTTGCTGTACCTTTGCTGGAAAAATAGATAATCATTACCCACAACATCCTCTTATGACATTTTTTAAGGAACACCCCATAATTTTTCCCAGGGTCACCACTGCAGAGCCAGTGGCGGGAGCTGTCAATGTATTCACTGATGGCTTGAAAACAAGAGTAGGTGCCTATATGGTGTAAGGCAAACAACCAGTTCAACATCAATTTACTCCTGGTACTCCTCAGGTAGTGGAACTTCAAATAGTATGTGAGGTGTTTAAAGAATGCCATTTTACTTTGATTTGATATCTGACTCAGCCTATGTGGTTAATGCTTTAAAGGTGCTTGAAGTGGCAGGACCAATAAAATCATCTAGTACAGTCGTTGTCCTATTTAACCACTTGCAAGACTTGATTTTGCAGCATAAGGAGAGGTTTTTTCCTCAGTATACTGGCCTTCCAGGTCCACTTGGCGAAGGCAATGCCAAGGTGGATATATGCACTAGACAGGACTGGGTATTCTTTACCTGTCCTGTAGTCAAAGCTCAAGAATTTCACCAGCTATATCATGTGATTGCTAAGACCTTACAACAAAAGTTTCAGATATTCAGAGCTGAGGAGCGTCAAATAGTTTTGAATTGTGCTCAATGTGTGGTGTATCACCACTCACCTTCCCTAGGTGTTCATCCCAGAGGGATCTTGCTGTTAAAAGTATGGCAAATGGATGTTACTCACATTTCTGAATTTGGCTCTTTAAAGTATGTACATGTTTCTGTAGATATGTGCTCTGGTATCTTGCATGCCACTGCCATGTCAGGAGAGAAGGGACAGAATGTCATTGCGTACTGCCTAGAGGCCTGGGCAGCTTGGGGAAAGCCCCTGCAGGTAAAAACTGACAATGGCCCTACTTGTAGGGAGCCGGGAGCCCAGTCAAGCAGGCAAGACGGTGCCGGTTTCCGGTACCAAGGCGCGGCCGAGGCGATAAACAACGCTTCTGCGCATGTCCCCCGGTAAGTTTCCACTCTGTGAGCCAAGCCCTCTGACCCTATGTCATGTCAGGCAAGAGTCTGCAACCAACCAGAAGGGGAGACGTAAGAGGCTAGGGCTTGTCAGTATAAAAGCCAGCTCCTGGCAAGGGGTCGGGGTCTTCTTCCCCTTCATGGAGAGAATAAACTTGCTGCAGAAGGATCCAAATTGTGTACTGCGCTCTTCTTCGCAGGCGAAGGCAGGGCGCAGGACAACTGGTGCTTGAAACCCGGGAATCGAAACACCTTCGCACCGACGGGAGACCCCTTCTTGGAGACAGAAGAGAAGGTGGATTCAGAACTGCAGGTGAGTCACTTAGAGAGGCATCCTTGATTGAACCTTGCTACCCTTTAACACATGGAGATTGTCTATTGGGTGGGAGCTGTTGTGATTGTTGCTTTTATTTTCTTTACGATCTGTTTAGTTAAGGAAGGGAGAAGTGTGTTAGAGCGGGGTCAGGACAGTATGTCAGAAACTGAGTGCAGTGAGAGAACAGGCGCGCGGAGAAAGGTACCTAACTATAAGGAAAAAGGACCACCGGAGAGAGGTGAGAAAAGGACAAGGGGTGAAAGGAGAGAAGGAAGGCTCCTAGTCCCCCCAGAAGGACCAGTTTACCCCTGGCAGGATCTGTCCAGGCTCATGTTGTCTGACCGT